>SJYC01003144.1:0-10987 GCA_006408675.1 Madoqua kirkii | reverse complement strand
GATTGGAATGAAAACTGACCTTTTCCAGGCCTGTGGTCACTGCTGAGTTTTCCAAATTTGCTGGCATATTGAATGCAGCACTTCCACAGCATCATCTTTCAGGATTTGAAAGAGCTTAACTGGAATTCCATCACTTCCACTAGCTTTGTTCATAGTGATGCTTTCTAAGGCCCACTTGACTTCACATTCCAGGATGTCTGGCTCTAGATTAGTGATCACATCATCATGATTATCTGGGTCGTGAAGATCTTTTTTGTACAGCTCTTCCATGTATTTTTGCCACCTCTTCTTAATATCTTCTGCTTCTGTTAGGTCCATACCATTTCTGTCCTTTATCGAGCCCATCTTTGCATGAAATGTTCCCTTGATATCTCTAATTTTCTTGAAGAGATTGCTAGCCTTTTCCATTCTGCTTTTTTCCTCTATTGCTTTGCATTGATCGCTAAAGAAGGCTTTCTTATCTCTTCTTGCTATTCTTTGGAACTCTGCATTCAGATGCTTATATCTTTCCTTTTCTCCTTCGCTTTTCGCTTCTCTTTTTTTCACAGCTATTTGTAAGGCCTCCCCAGACAGCCATTTTGCTTTTGTGCATTTCTTTTCCATGGGGATGGTCTTGATCCCTGTCTCCTGTACAATGTCACGAACCTCATTCCATATTTCATCAGGCACTCTATCTATCAGATCTAGGCCCTTAAATCTATTTCTCACTTCCAATGTATAATCGTAAGGGATTTGATTTAGGTCATACCTTAATGATCTAGTGGTTTGCCCTACTTTCTTCAATTTAAGTCTGAATTTGGTAATAAGGAGTTCATTATCTGAGCCACAGTTGACTCCTGGTCTTGTTTTTGTCGACTGTATAGAGCTTCTCCATCTTTGGCTGCATAGAATATAATCAGTCTGATTTTGGTGTTGACCATCTGGTGATGTCCATGTGTAAAATCTTCTCTCGTGTTGTTGGAAGAGGGTGTTTGCTATGACCAGTGCATTTTCTTGGCAAAACTCCATTAGTCTTTGCCCTGCTTCATTCCGCATTCCAAGGCCAAATTTGCCTGTTACTCCAGGTGTTTCTTGATTTCCTACTTTAGCATTCCAGTCCCCTATAACAGAAAGAACATCTTTCGGGGGTGTTAGTTCTAAAAGGTCTTATAGGTCTTCATAAAACCGTTCAACTTCAGCTTCTTCAGCATTACTGGTTGGGGCATAGATTTGGATAACTGTGATATTGAATGGTTTGCCTTGGAGACAAACAGAGATCATTCTGTCGTTTTTGAGATTGTATCCAAGTACTGCATTTCAGACTCTTTTCACCATGATAGCTACTCCATTTCTTCTTAGGGATTCCTGCCTGCAGTAGTAGATATAATGGTTATCTGAGTTAGATTTACCCATTCCAGTCCATTTTAGTTCACTGATTCCTAGAATGTTGACGTTCACCCTTGCCATCTCTTGTTTGACCACCTCCACTTTGCCTTGATTCATGGACTTGACATTCCAGGTTCCTATGCAATATTGTTCTTTACAGCATGGGATCTTGCTTCTATCACCAGTCACACGCACAACTGTGTATTGTTTTTGCCTTGGCTCCATCCCTTCATTCTTTCTGGAGTTATTTCTCCACTGATTTCCAGTAGCATATTGGGCACCTAATGACCTGGGGAGTTCCTCTTTTGGTATCCTATCATTTTGCCTTTTCATGCTGTTCATGGGGTTCTCAAGGCAAGAATACTCAAGTGGCTTGCCATTCCGTTCTCCAGTGGACCATGTTCTGTCAGACCTCTCCACCATGACTCGGCCATCTTGGGTTGCCCTGCAGGCGTGGCTTGGTTTTATTGAGTTAGACAAGGCTGTGGTCCTAGTGTGATTAGATTGACTAGTTTTCTGTGAGTATGGTTTCAGTGTGTCTGCCCTCTGATGCCCTCTTGCAACATCTACCATCTTACTTGGGTTTCTCTTACCTTGGGCATGAGGTATCTCTTTATGGCTGCTCCAGCAAACCACAGCCACTGTTCCTTATCTTGGACTAGTGGTATATCCTTACCACTGCCGTTCCTGACCTTCAACGTGGGATAGTTCCTCTAGGCCCTCCTGTGCCTGTGCAGCAAAGATCCTTGGATTGCTCCTCCTGGCCACTGGCCTTGGCCTCGGGCTCGGGGTGGCTCCTCAGGGTCATCACCCTTGGCCTCGGGCGTGAGGTGTCTTCTCCCAGCCACCCCAGACCTCGGACACAGGGTGTCTCCTCCCAACCGCCACTGACCTCAGATGCATGGTAGCAATTAAGATACACATGTGGGTGCAGGATGGGTGTTAAAGCCTGGCTGACACCTAGGACATGCTGGAGTATAAATGATTCTCCAAGGTTGTTGAATGAGTCATTGACTTGAGATCAGAATCTGAAGCTGATTCCTGCCCCAGGGCTCCCTGCCTGGTGAATTAGGAGTGGAAGGAAGGAATGAGGGAGAGGTCAGGCCTCCCTGCTTGGAGGAGGCTAGGCTTTCTGTGGCCTGGGGTAGCCTTGGAGGACGGCTTTCTGTTATACTGAAATGAAGAAACATTCAATCCCGAACTTTCCTTGCCGCAGCTCCACCCATCCGGGGGCAAGGGTTGGGATGATGGGGTCAGGGGATGGAGTCGAGGGAGTGCTACTGGCTAATTCAGCCAGCTGCCACCCACACGAGTCCAGGGCTACCTGTTCATAATGGAAGCCCAACCTGTAAGCAGCCACTAGGACTTCCCTAGTGGCTTAGGTGGTCAAGTGTCTGCCTACTATGCAGGAGACCTGGGTTGTATACCTGGGTGGGGAAGATCCCCTGGAGAAGGAAATGGCCACCCACTCCAGCACTCTTGCTTGGAAAATCCCTTGGATGGAGGAGCCTGGTGGACTATAGTGCATGGGATCACAAAGAGTTGGACACGACTGAGCCACTCCACTTCACTCACTTCAACCTATAAGTGAGAAGGAGCTCCTGAATGGTAAGCAAGGAGAAGACACTGGGAAATCTAAAAGGACATGTCTAGCCTTTTCTCATCACATTCCAATCTTCTGGTGACAAACAGCACTGTCAGTACATCCCAGTGCCTACAGAGCCCCAGTACTGGCTTCACTCTCAAGGCCCTGCCCACTCCTGGCTCTGGCTCTTGGTGGCCACTCCAAGCCATCTTCTGTGTCCTCCCCACTCCCAAGAGGCTGCCTGTCTCGAGAAGTGTGAGCTATCAGCCCTCGGATTCCTCCAGGGGCCCCACCCTCTGTGCTCCCACAGGCTGGGCTTGCTCCTAGACCCTTCCCGGATTCCATCTGTATTCAGTTAGAATTCTCCACGCGTGCCTTAAAGCCCCCCACCCTCTCCCCCAGTCATGGTCACATGTAAGGTCAGTGGTCTGCACAGTGCCCTAATCAAGGGTGGAGCTATGCAAAGGTTTATGCCAGATACACACTTCTCCCCACAATCCCTCAGCATGTTTTTGTTTTGTCTTTGTTTTGTTTTAAAAAATCACAAACCCTAGTTCAACCATCACATATGTGCTCAGTCACTTCAATCATGTTCGACTCTGTGATCCCATTGACTGTAGCCCTTCAGGCTCCTCTGTCCGTGGGGTTTTCCAGGCAAGAATACTAAAGTGGGTTGCCATTTTCTTCTCTGAAGGATCTTTCCAATCCAGGTATCAACCCCACGTCTCTTATGTCTCCTGAATTGGCAGGCACGTTCTTTACCACTAGCGCCACCTGGGAAGTTTACCTATTTTTTTTTTTACATTTTCTCCTTCATTCCCACTTCACCTAATTAATTTGTCTTCAGGAGGAACCATGGAAACAAGATGGGGATAGAGGTTCCCCCTAAACCCACCACACACACACACACATACACACACATACACACACACAGAGTAACCCCGGGTTATGTCCTGAAGTCTCAGTCTTCCTAGTTAGCTGCGCTGAAGTTTGTGCAGAAACCACAATATCAGTAGTGTGTGGCTGAATCCAAACTTTGCCCTTCTGAATGGATCATACAAATAATAGGTACTTCACCAAAACAGAGGCATTTTTTTTGTGAGCGAAAGGGGCTCTAGAATATTAATCAGACAATAGACATAAACTGTTACCTTTCTAGAAAAGTAGAATGCAGAGTAACATGAATCAGTCCAGTATAAGGAGTCTAAGGTGAGTTTTCCAGAAAGTTATAAGCAAAAAATGTTGAGGAAAATAGTGGGAAGGAAAACTTCGAAGTACCTCTTCACAATACAGTAATATTTTACAAAGGAAAGAAATAGGAGCTTTGTTGTGGGAAACCTGTCCAATACCTCCTCAACCAAGGGTTAAAGTGAATATCATCAAGATGAGGATGGTACACACTCTGTGCTCCAGACTGACTGACAAGTCAGTATGGACTTGTGGATTCTCGCTTGATCCAGTGGTGATATAAGCTGTACTGTCATGATCTACTGGGTTTTCGGTGCTCAGACGGGCTTCAGTTTGACCAGTGGCCTCCTCTTCATGCTGACAGCTGGTCATTGTCACATGTCCCTGCTTTCCAAGTACTTCCTTACTTTATGGAACAAAGCATTTCCGAAAGATGGCAGATACATCATCTCTATTGTTCCTACAAGTACTGAAGTGGAGTTGAACGCAGGCTAACTAGACTTTTGAGACTATCCTCAAAAAGGGATTTCAGATCCTACGAGTGGTGTGTGCCTGGGACCTTAGAGTTTGTCTGATGCAAACTTTCATTTGCAGATGGGAACCTGGAGCTCCAAACCAGAAATCTTTGGGCCAAGGCCAGCAGTCCAAAAGGAACCCATTGTAGAAAACCTCTTCAGAATGGGTCAGAAGAACAGTGCTTCAGAGAGACTCCAGCGTAAGTCAAAATAATATTAAGTCCAATCATGTTCTCCTGCTGAGTCTGCAGCGTTGGCTCCTGTGTCTGACCACGATAGCCCAATAAACCATTTTTATTACAACATGCATAACCGACTTGCCAGCCATCTCACTTTTACAGATGGCCATTAATTTTTTTTCCTAACGTAATGCATTCCGCTCACAAAAAAATCCTTACTCGTCATAAATTGTGAGTGTAGAGAGGCAACACTGCAGTTAAGTACTGAGAAATAAATGCCCCTCATTATGCCCCCATTTATTATTTCAGGCAAGATTTGAATATATCTTCAGGAATATCTTTGAAAAAACCATTAGTTCCGTTACAAGGCTTCAAAACCTCACCTATGCAATCCTAAAGAGGTGCTAGAAAGACGTGGTACAAGCAATGGAACTAGAAGGATTACAAGACCCAGGCACCAACTTCATCTGTCACTGCACAAGGAGTTGCCAGCCATCAGGAAAGAAACATACAAAGGATTTCCCCCATACCTGGAATTTTCATATTGAAAATTGCTATATTTTAGGGAATTTTTCAGGCAACTATTCAAATGATAAGAGGTTCTATGCTACTGAAAATGACTGAAACATAGAAGGGTGCCTTCTAAATTGATTTTAATATCAATAGCTACTGTTGTTGTTTGGTCACTAAGTTATGCCTGACTCTTTGTGAGCCCATGGACTCCCCACTCGGCTCCTCCATCCATGGGATTTTCCAGGCAAGGGCACTTGAGTGGGGTGCCATTTCCTTCTCGAGGGGATTTTCCCAACCCAGAGAGCAAACCCAGGTCTCCTGCAGTGGCAGGTGGATTCTCTACCACTGCAATACCTGGAAAGTTTCATCAGTAAATGTTACTCAAAGCAAAAAGAGGGTTATTGGTCAAATGACTTATTTGCCTTTGCATCTTCTCCTTCTAGTCCTTCTCCTCCTTCCCTCCCTCCCTCCTCCTCCCTTCTTCCTCCTTTCCTTCTTCTAACAACTCCTGTGATAAAACTAGCATTCTTCTTAGGAAACACTTTGGGGAAATATTGATTAGAGATATGATATCTAAAGAAAAGAGGATATTTGTGAGCTCCATTTTGGAGGGGGAGGAAAATAATATAAAAAAAGAGCTAGTATTTCTCACTAGACACAGTGGCCGAGCAGCATACACCACTGGCAAAAACTAATGGAACATCAGAGTTTCTGTTCATCCATTAGACCACTCTTTTTTGTAATAGTTTCAGGTGGACAGCAAAGAGGCTCAGCCATTCGTATACTTGCACTCGTTCTCCCTCATCTTGAATGCAGTGATTCAATAGCTAAAAACACTTAGTTTCCCTGCATGCATGTTTTAATATCATTATCCAAGAAAAAGAAAAAAAGTTTTAAAGTTTATGTGCCCCAAATTCCTTAAAAAGGATGGAGCTGGAGTCTTAATTCCTGAGATCTGGATCCATTACATGTTCTTTCAACTGTACCATACCCCTACATGCCAAGGTACTCACATTCTTTAATTCTTACAAAGCCATTTATCAATCATCTTTTATGTGCAAATGGTTGGAATGCAATGAAAAGGAGAAGACCCAGAGTGAACCAGAAAAGTTCCCTCTTTCAAACATACTCTGTATTCTAATTAAGGAAGGCGGTATACATAATTTTACCTAAATGCTTGACAATGGAGGTGGCAACTGATGTGGGACAGTCAAAAATAGAGAACTTTTAGCTGAAAGAACAGAGAAGCCTCTATGAAAGTACAGCCTGGGAATCAGATCTCAAGATCTTGAGGAATGATCAGACTTTGACTACATGAAGAACAAAAAGAAATTGAGAGTAAGATGCTCTTGGTCCAGGGTGGCTAGAACCCAGAATGCTTGTTGGGGAAGAGTGAGACAGAGGGTTGTGAGGAGGGATGCTTCTGGGTCACGAGAGTCCTCAGGGAAATCCGCCCTCCTACTGTGCTGGCAGTGAGGCCATCAGGACGGTACTAAGAAGGCCAAGTTGAAGACATGGCCTCAGCTGTCTTCCAAGGATGCCAAAAAATGTGTTTGGAGAAGAGCTCCCCACTGGCAAAGAACTGAAATAACATTGCAGCAGCAACTGGAATTCCTCCTTGCAACCCAAGTATATTTTAAGACATTTTCCACAGTGAATGCTTTGTCAGAAGTTGCTCAAAGGGTTTCTATGAAATAGATGAAGTAGGAAATTACTCAAGCTCTGAATCAGTAGGAGAACAGAACAGATTTAACAGATCTGGCTAAAGAAGCAAGACTAAGAGATAACAGATATGTTCGAATGATATGCTCAATGCTGAACTGTTTTGATTAGAAAATACACATTTTGTGATAGTCCATGTTTTTTTCTTAATGTCAGCAAATGTCCTTTAATATCTATAATGTGCCAGGAGGTATTGTATTGGATGTTGAGGCTATGAAGAGGAATAAGACAAAATCCTTCATTTAAATAAAATCTCACAGTTGAGTGGAGAATATATGTAACTTTTAAAGGACGAACTTATAACGCCAAGGTAATGAGGATAGGATGCTACAGGAAGACAGATAATGCACACTCACCTGACCTTTGCCCTCTGCCCTCACACACCTCTGTCCTGGGAACTGCCTTCCTAATACTATATATGTATATATATATGATCATGAGCTTAACACAAGGCAAACAGCCATTTCACTAGTTCCCCCCAAAGCTTTCAAATATCTCTCCTCTTCTAGGCACAAAAGACAATAACTATATATGTGTTTCAACTTTAAATGCCTTCTGTCAGTGAGTTTGGGATTGACATGTACACATTGCTATATTAAAAATGGTCAAGCAACAAGGTTCCTATTGTATGCTGCTGCTGCTAAGTCACTTCAGTCGTGTCCGACTCTGTGTGACGCCATAGACAGCAGCCCACCAGGCTCCTCCGCCCATGGGATTCTCCAGGCAAGAACATTGGAGTGGGTTGCCATTGCCTTCTCCAATGCATAAAAGTGAAAAGTGAAAGTGAAGTTGTTCAGTCAAAGGGAACTCTGCTTAATGCTATGTTAACAACCTAAATGGGAAAAAATTTGAAAAAGAGTGAATACAAGTATATATATAACCGCATCGCTTTGCTGTCTACCTGAAAGTAACACAACATGGTTAATCAGCTACGCTCCAAGATAAAATGCTTTCTAAAAATTGAGATGCCCTTCCTGCTGTATAGCACAGGGAACTCTTCCGAATATTATGTGACAGCCTAGATAGGAGGGGGTTTGGGGGAGATTAGATTCATATATGGCTGAGTCACTTCACTGTTCACCTGAAGCTGTCACAACATTGTTAATTGGCCATCCCCCAATACAAAATAAGTTTTTAAAAAATTGAGTTGTCCTTCATTTCCAATTCTTAGAGAACAGTGAATGGAAAACTGTAAATAAAACAGAAGTTAAAGGTCAGACAAATCCAGAATAAATTTTGCTGAAGAGGTCTTGGACATATTACCTCCATAAGCCTCAATCATTTCACCTGCAAAAGAGAGATGATACAGTTGGTCCCTTGTAGGATGGAAGGGGACATTAGAAAAGGCATTTGTAAAGTATCCTGAACTCAGCAGCGTGTAATAATTGCTCTATTCTTTGTCACTATTGTCACTATGATCATGATTATTTTCTACCTGAAGGAACATTATCTTATGGCATCTCCAATTACCTCCAAATATGTTATGGAACTGCCATGGCAAAATAGACTTGCCTATAGAAAAACAAGCAGTCCACATAGGGCATGGTGCTGAGAAAACAAGATCTAAACCATCACACCCCCGCCCCAGCCACCCATACACACACACATTTGCATGCATGAACCACAAGAAGAGGCAGTATTATCAAAAATTTGGGTCTTCCTTACCTGACCAGGTTTCTAGCCTGAACAGTACAGACCAGATGTATCAAGGGATGCTATGCACATGGGGAATAGCATAGGAGTTCAGGGAAGGCTCAGGTCTGCTCAGCTCCTGGCCCCTGTCTGCTGACTTAAGGGGACCGTGCTGTGTTCATGCTCCCTCCTCCCTCAGTGGATGGTGATGTCTGGAAAAGGGAAGCTTAACATCTACTGGTCTGGCCTGCTTGTAGGTGATATCTATGAGAACCACAAATGAGGAGAGAAAGTTAATTCAGAAATTGGATCTTCTTTCTCTTTTCTAAGAAGAAACTCATGAGTTTTAATGACATGCACAAACAACTTTCAAGAAGGAACATTTGTCATACATATATACAATGGAATATTACTCAGCCATTTAAAAAATGAAATAATGCCATTTGCAGCAACATGGTTGGACCAAGAGACTGTCATACTGAATAAAGTTAACAGACAGAGGAGAAATATATGATGTACCTTATATGTGGAATCTAAAAAGAAGATACAAACTTATTTACAAAACAGAAATAAATTCACAGACATAGAGAACATGGTTGCCAAGGGGGAAGAATTGGGGTAAGAAATAGAGAGTCTGGGATGGACATGTCCACCTTGCCATATGTAAAATGGATAAGCAACCAGCTATAGCTCAGGGAACTGTGCTCAGCGTTACGTGGCAGCTTTGATGGGAGGGGTGTTTGGGGGAGAAGAGATACATGTATATGTATGACTGAGTCCCTTTGTTGTCCTCCTGAAACTATCTCAATAATGTTAATTGGCTATACAGAAAAATCAGAAAAAGTTAAAAAAAGAAAGAAAGAAAGAACATTTGGAAATACAAATTAAACAAGGTTGATGAGATAATGATAATAAAACTCTGAGTATAAAGATTGTCTCCCATACATTTCTAGGAAAGAAAAAAGGCATCTCAAAAGTAGAGGTAAAGTTTCAGTCCCTTCAGTGACAGATGAGAGTCACATGGATGAAAACCCTTATGAACCTGGCAGGTAGAGCAGTCAGCTTGACAGGATCAATCAGGGGAGGAGCTTCCCAAAGGCCGCATACTTGGAAAGCAGCCAAGTCAGGGCACTATCCCAGAACAATCTAATCAAACTCCGTGTTCCTCCCAAGAGGTAGACTATGTATCTTAGGATAACCTAATGACCTCTTATCTGTCTCCTCATTACACTGTGCTCCTCACTATTTTTACCTGTCTCTGGCACAGAGCAGACTTCCCTGGTGAACCAGATGGTAAAGAATCTGCCTGCAATGCAGGAGACCTGGGTTCAATCCCTGGGTTGAGATGATCCCCTGGAGGAGGACATGGCAACCCACTCCAGTATTTTTGCCTGGAGAATCCCCCAGGACAGGGGAGCCTGGCAAGCTGCAGTCCGTGGGGTTGCAAAGAGTTAGACATGACTGAGCGACTAAGCACAGCACACAGATGGCAGAGAACAGGACACATTTGTTTAATGATTAAATGAATGAGTGCAGGATAATATATTGGACTATCCCATTTGTATTTGTTGTAATCGATTTTCAACCTTCACACTTACATTCTTGGCATGAAAACAAAGCTTGGAGCTCTCTAGCGTTTTACTTAGGATTCTCTAGCAGGAGAATCTCCCGGAATATAAACTGCTATTTGTTTTTACTTTTTTAAAACTCTTTTCCAAGTAGATTGTCTCAAACTTTACTGGTTAAAAGGAAAAGAGTTGACCTCCCTAGTGACCCAGTGGTTAAGAATCTGCTTTGCAATGCAGAGAATAGGGGTTCAATCTTGGTTGAGTAAGATTCCACATGCCTTGGGGCAACTGACCCCATGTGCCACCATTACTGAGCCCTCATGACAACAAAAGATCCTGCAGCTGCAACTAAGACCCATGTTATGCATGCTTGTGCTAAGTTACTTCAGACTTGTCCGACTCTTTGCAACCCTATGGGCCATAGCCCACCAGGCTCGTTTGTCCATGGGATTCTCCAGGCAGAATACTGGAGTGGATTGCCATTTCCTCCCCCAGGAGATCTTCCCAATCAAGGAACTGAGCCCACATCTCTTATGTCTCCTGCATTGACATGTGGGTTCTTTACTGTTAGTGACATGGATTTCTCTGGCTCAGTGGTAAAGAGATATTTGCAATGTAGGAGACCTGGGTTTGATCCCTGAGTGGAGAAGATCCCTTGGAGAAGGAAGGGACAGCCCACTCCAGTATTCTTGCCTGAAGAATTTCATGGACAGAAGAGCC
>SJYC01003139.1:0-14370 GCA_006408675.1 Madoqua kirkii | reverse complement strand
CCATGAGGATGGTCTTGATCCCTGTCTCCTGTACAATGTCAGGAACCTCATTCCATAGTTCATAAGGCACTGTATATACCAGATCTAGTCCCTTAAATCTATTTCTCACTTCCACTGTATAATCATAATGGATTTGATTTAGGTCATACCTAAATGGTCCGGCAGTTTTCCCTACTTTCTTCAAGTCTGAATTTGGTTCTTAAATATTGCCTTTTCCATATCATTCTATGCTTTTATAGTATTTGTCCGTTTCCCTATTTTAGTCAACTGTATATTCATTTCTTTATATCTAGTTGGTAGATATATTTCAAACAGATAATTCCACTCTTGAAGTCTTCAGGGGTTTTTAGAAAAGTTTAAAATCAGATAGACTCTCCATTTCTCTATGTGTCTATTTCCATATCTCTCTCTTCCATAAATATAAATGCTTGAATTTTATGTTGAATTGCAAGAAGGTTGGCATTTTTGTCTCCATCTATCAAGCACTAAATGAACCTATTAACTTTCTAAAAAATGAAAATTATATCTGGTAATGGTAAGGATTTAATCCTTAGAGAAGGAAACCCACTCCAGTATTTTTGCCTAGAGAATCCCATGGACATAGGAGCCTGGTGGCTTGCTGTTCATTGGGTCGTACAGAGTTGGACATGACTGAATGATTTAGCATGCATGCATGCATTGGAGAAGGAAATGGCAACCCATTCCAGTATTCTTGCCTAGAGAATCCCAGGAACAGAAGAGCCTGGTGGGCTGCTGTCTATGGGGTTGTACAGAGTCACACATGACTAAAGTGACTTAGCAGCCACAGCAGCAGCACTGGCATCAGCATGATTTAATTCTAATCTTATTTCCTTCTCCAATTAATTTCTCTAGACAATTTCTTATTTGTAACATGACAGATTTGGGTTATAATTTATATATGACTCTTTCTATTTCTAATAATCTAATATTCTCCCTTTATTTTTATGTTTTATAAATCAAAGAAAGAATTTCTAATTGCATCATAGTCATTTGAATAGTTCCTATCCAGTATTACATTTGACCATGCCTAAAGAATATTCCTGCCAGTGCAGGAGAGGCAGGTTTGATCCCTGGGTCAGAAAGAGCCCCTAGAGAAAGAAATGGCAACTCACTTCAGTATCCTTGCCTGAGAAATCCCATGGATAGAGGAGCCTAGTGGGCTACAGCCCATGGGGTGGCAAAACAGTTAAACACAACTGAGTGACTAAACAACAATAGCAACAACTGGTTGTGTGGATAATAATGCTGAATTATAATTGGTAACAATTCCTACTATAATGATAATTATATTTTAAGAATTTTCATGATTTACTTTAGCTGTTTAATTAAAAAAACAATATCTATTTGTTCAGAAATAAAATTTTGAAAGGTATGAAGAATCTTTGTCAGAAAATCATGTACTATTTGTACAAATAATTGAGTGGCATGGTTTTTTTTGTGTGGACTATTCAATAGGGAAACTTAAATGAATTGCTTAAATACACATCTAACACCAAATGCTGCAATGATTTTCAGTATCCTTTACAATCATTTTTTTATGTTTTCCTTTTATTTTCTTGAATAAAAATGAGACAGAAATTTCAAAAACTAGTATTCTTATCTGTGATGGTCAAGAGATTTAAAAAAAGAATGAGAGAGAGAGAAAAGAAACGTATTAAAAGTTTTGGAGCTTAAATATATTTTGTTAAATATTAAATATATTGCAAGAAACCTATATATAGTTGGTTTAAATTTTTTCATCACTAATTAATCAGACCAAGAAAATACTGATCTATGTTGCCACAGTATTTAAACACAGCACTTTGTATTGTTGTCACAAGGGATTCTGAATTGTGTAATATGCACAAAACAAATTGTCAGGATTCAATTTGAGATGGAGCTTTAAGCAAAATCTGTACCTGGGAGCAATTCCAAGATTAATTCCAATAAAAAGGAAATGGCACACGTGATCTGAAGTTTAAGACAGGATGGAATTTTTGAGTACAAGGGCAAGATTTTGGGGAGAAAAAAAAAGATACTAGTAGCCTTAAGAAAAGAATTCAAAAAGCACTGAATTTCTGTTAAAGGGATCATATCTCAAATAATCCCTTGTGGTTCAGCTGGTAAAGAATCCACCTGAAATACGGGAGACCTGGGTTCATTCCTGGGTTGGGAAGATCCCCTGGAAACAGGAAAGGCTATCCACTCCATTATTCTGGTCTGCAGAATTCCATAGACTCTATAGTCTCCGGGGTCACAAAGAGTCAGACATGACTGAGTGACTTTCACTTTCACTGAAATAGTAAATAAACACATCTCTCTCCACTCATAAGGTTCTTGAACCTAAAAAAAGTTGGCAGAAATTTTTATGTTAATGATTAAGTCATTTCAAGTACTGTACTGAAAGGCTTGAGCACAGATAAATAAATAAAGCAAGCAGTAGAATGGACTACAGTCTGCCAGGCTCCTCTGTCTGTGGAATTCTGCAGGCAAGAATACTGGAACGGGCAGCTCCAGAGGGTCTTCCCAAACCAGGGATCAAGCCTGGGTTTCCTACATTGCAGACAGTTTCTTCACCACCTGAGCCAATAGGGAAGCCCTAAGAATTGTATAGCAACTATCTAACTCAAGTTATAGCAGACTCCTGATCTAATTAGGCATGAATGAAGCAGTCATAGTTTTATTTTTTATTAAGTTATTTTCAAATTGGAAATATATATTTGAGAAAGCCTTAACTCGTTATGAATAAAATAGGATTGGTTTTAAGTAACACAAATTTATCTACTCTTCATTTATTAAAATTGGAAAACTCACTATGTAAATTAAGTAGTAGTTATTTTCATCTTTTTTTCCTAGTAGACTAGGATGCTATAATTTATTTATCCCTGCAATATGTCTAGCACTTACCAGGAATGTATAAATGTATGTGAATACATAAATCAGTAAATAGAAGCTTATTCTCTAATCACAGTATTTAAGAAATATTATTTTCATTGATATTATAGCTTAGTCAATCAGTTGTGTCTAGCTCTTTTGTATCTTCATGGACTGCAGCCCACCAGGCTCCTCTGTCCATGGGATTCTCCAAGCAAGAACACTAGAGCGGGTTGCCATTTCTTTCTCCAGGGTATCTTCTCAACCCAGGAATTGAATCCAAGTCTCCTGCACTGCAATTGGATTCTTTACTACTAAGCCATTGCAGTTGGGTAAAATTTCACCTTATTTTTCACGTATTTGTATTTTCCAACAAGATGTCCACTTAGTTATACCTGGCTACATAATTCTTAAACTGTGACATTTAAAAACCATCTATATTTGGCAGTGAGTTAACATGGGATCCAGTGAAATTTTCTTCCTTATCATCAACATTTAAGTCTACAGTTGGTTCTCTGAATCAGATATAAACTTTTAAGCCTCTTTTGATGTTCTGTAAGACTTTATTGGCTTGATGGACGTGAATTGAGAGAACTCCGGGAGTTGGTGATAGACAGGGAGGCCTGGTGTGCCGCGATTCATGGGGTTGCAAAGAGTCGGACACAAATGAACGACTGAACTGAACTGAAGTGAACTGAAGACTTTATTTGATATGGGAAAAAAAGAAAAGGATCCCAAAGTAGAGATGCAGCCAGTCTGGCAGTCAAGTAAACTTGAACTTTTCATTTATTTGTTGACAAATACATTAGCAAAAAGATAGAGTTGTTGCAAAATGATTCATTATTCATTTATATGCAATCGTTATTTGCATCCAGAGACACAAATATTAAGCTATGCTGAACATCTATAGCTTTGTCTCCAAAGTAAATCAAATTGTGTAATCTTCATGCTTTTAAACACGGCTTTTAATATAGTAACATTTCCTTCACCCAAATTAGTGCTTTCTGCTGTTCCTGCCTTCTAAATAGTCTCAAATTAAAAGTAATGGAGAAAATGACTTCTGGGTTATACAAATTGCTGTTACAAAGACTAAACATTAGAACATCATTTGGAGTTTATTTCTTTATTTAACAACTTTGATTATCTGGTTTCTTAAACACTACAGATTAGAAAAAGAAAATTAAAAGGAAGGAGGCTATAACAAACAAGCAGAGCCAGTTCCCTGGAACTAGTTCTGCAGAGAAACACTATATGTGACAGATACAAATGGACACTCAATAACATTTGGTCTTCATAATGATTTGGAGTGCAGAAGGAAAATTATCCTTCCATTTGTTAAAAATTGCGGGGAGCCAGTGTGAGGAACTCCGCCCTTGGCAAAGGTCATGAGAAAGGGGGCTTTGGCATACGCAAAGGCGTGATCAAGCCTCAGGAAATCCTCTGCTCCTGAGCATCTAACCCCAAAACCAGAGTCTGTCTTGTACTCTCACCTACACCTCTGACTTTATGGGGGGCTCTCCCCCATAACCATTTCTCTTGGAGGAGTAAACGTGCAGCTCCAGGGCAATAAAAATTCCTGGGGGTGACAAGAGTGTTTCAAGTGAAGCTTATCTAGCCTACCTGTATAGGTTCCTCCGGCCACAACAGCCCTCCAACCATGAGAGGCACGAGATGTTTTTGACTTACTAAAGGCAAATTCTTGTGGGAAGTTATAAATTATTAGTACAGTGGGTTGGTTAGGAATTATATTGGTAAAGGGTTTTTCATTTGTTGTGTCAATAATTACTGCTAATTCCCTGCCCTGGGTGTGACAAGGGTATCTCAGGTTAAACCTCTCCGCTGACACATGATTGTTTACTACCTCTCAACCATAAACAGCACAGAGAGTTCTGGAGTAGTTTGAGAGTCTTAATTAGTGTAGGGCTTTTTCTCATTATTAAGTCAATGATTGCCGCCAGGCCTCCGTATCCTTAGGCACCTGGGAATATATTAATCAATGTATTTGGAATATAGGAAAGGAAATATAGTAGTTTTTGATGTTAGCAATACTAGACTTTTTGAGTTAATAAATTTTCTCTTTTGTTATAGATCACTGTACTTTGTTATAAATCACCGTGTTCTTGCTATGTAAAAATGTAACTTTATCACTATCTTAAGACTAAATAGATCTTAAGAGGAACATTGGTGAAAGGATTTTCATTTGTTGGGCTGATGTTTGCTGCTAAGTCTCCATATTCCCTGCCCTTATAATAAATATAACTAGCATATAGGAGAAATAAACATTAACCTTTAAGCATATAGGAGAAATAAGTATTAACCTTTAAGATTGATGATGTTAACCTTGGGTTAAATAAATTCCTTTCTTGATTGTAACTCACTACACCCTCACCCTATAGGAATGCAACTTTATTTGGAGGGTGGTGCCTGGTTTAAGAAAAAAATAACTAGCATATAGGAGAAATAAACATTAACCTTTAAGCATATAGGAGAAATAAGTATTAACCTTTAAGATTGATGATGTTAACCTTGGGTTAAATAAATTCCTTTCTTGATTGTAACTCACTACACCCTCACCCTATAGGAATACAACTTTATTTGGAGGTTGGTGCCTGGTTTAAGAAAAAACACGCTTGGAAAAAATAAGTTTTTGGTTATCAGAAAGAAAGGGTTGTAAATGTCAGCAGGCAGAAATGGCTTGAAGATGATATAAAACCCCTAAGACCTTTTTTTTATGTAAAGCACCTGATTTTGATAAAGGTCAGGACTGCTGACACCTGCGTGACTCTGTATTCATCCCTATATGTAACAAAAAGTATATAAGAAAATCAGAAAAATAAAGAAATGGGATCAGTTCCTGGAAAGACTGACTATCCCATGTTGTTCATTCTTGCTCCCCTTTTTTTCCGACTGAATTTCCATCTGGAACATGGATGCTATTCCATGTAACCCAAGTTATTCAGCCTCTTTTTCTCCACTAATTTTCCTACTACACTATCCGTTTCTAATCTCTCTCTAAATCTGTAATTAATTATGTATTTTTCTAGGACGCCTACTCCATCCTCACCTTCGAATCACCCTGGATCCACTGGGGCTGGACCTCGGCAAAAAATAGCCAGGGAGACTTTATTAAAGACCATTTTAATGGGGCTCATGACTATTGAAATAGGGAGAGAGAGTGAACTCAACTACAAATCAAGGACAATAGATGACTGATTGATTGATAACCAATGAACAGAATAAGAGAGTAGATGGAAAATCAATAAGAGAAACTTGATTAGTTATAGAGGATGGGGGAAGGGGAGTTTGGCTTTCAAGGATGGGGGGATTTTCCATAAAGTGGTTTAGCAGGATTCTTTGCCAGAACTGGACAAGGTCAGGGATGAAAACAAGGAAAGTTCTTTTTGTTGTTATATTTAGAATAATTTATCTTTTCCTAACTGGACCCGAAGTATGATACCATACTGGTACCAAACATATTCCCAGGAAAGGAAACCTTATAAATGAGATTCATGAATTGCGTAGTTGAACCTTGCCTTGAACAATGTGCTGAGCTCCTTATCAATGGGAAATAGGAAATCAGTAAATTTTGCCATGCCCTATACCATGATTCCCTGCTGGTTCAGAGGTTAAAGTGTCTGCCTGGAATGCGGGAGACTCTGGCTCGATCCTGAATCAGGAAGATCCCCTGGAGAAGGAAATGGCAACCCACTCCAGTACTCTTGCCAGGAGAATCCCATGGAGGGAGGAGCGTGGTAGGCTACAGTTCACAGGGTCGCAAAGAGTCTGACACGACTGAGCGACTGCACTTTCACTTTCCTACTATGATTGCTTAAACTGTCTCTTGTGATTAAGTGTCTAAAGAAACTGAAACCAAGTATTTGCTCTTGATGCATATAGGCTAGGATATCTCATTACTGTACTGAAAGCAGGTAGAAAAAAAGACAAGTCCAAAGCTTTAAGCTTTTAGTTCCATTGACAGATAAAGAACAAGAGGTTTTCTATACGTCTCTAAAAGAGTTTTCTTATTTCACTGAAAATAATATTCAATTGAAGGGGTTGTAGAAATAAGGACAAGGTTAAATTCACAACACCTAGGGCTGGACAACCCAAGAAAAGAAGCATTATAGCATGCCTAGAGGTCATCCTATTTCTTTATTTTTATCACAAAATATCAGAATAAGCAGAAGTGAAAATAATGATCCTATTGTACTTTGCAGAAAGGCAATGTTATCTTGGAGTCTATGCACAGAAGTAGTATAAGACACAATGGACACAGTTACAGTTGTTCAAGATAAGAGATTCTTCTAGCAGCCTTAGAAAATGGGTAAATATATCAATTTCACTTGACCTGAGAAAATAATTGAGAGAATTTATGAAAGGAGCCAGTACGCCTTTGAATACTGGGAAATGTGTGTAGGCCTACTACAGATTATGACACTGGAAGTAGTTCCCATTTGATTTTCATTTGTTTAGACTCCTCACCAGAATTGACTCATTGAAAGAGGTGAGTCCAGTATTCATTGTTCATCAGTGTCCTTCTCTTTTACTTATTCTTTCTTGATTCAATGAAGTTATTGACACAACTCTCCTAACACTGTTGATACTCCAGGTTCTTTTACTGTCTTTTGTTTTTATTAAGTCTAATCTCCCTGAAAAACACATGACTTGAAGAACAGAAAGTATTATATAATCCTAAAATGTTTTCTGGCTATTGATTCACATGCAAGTTATTTTGAAAGTAAACTTGTTTGAGTGTCCTTTTGAGCCTACTTTAAGCTTTATATTTGAAATATTTTAAACTATCTATATAGCAAGTAAAATGCACCAAATATAAATTTGTACATACAAGTGTATTGTCCTTTAAATGATTTCTAAACTTCTTCAACAATAAAAAATATATTTTGTTTTATGCAAACATTTGGAAAGCTAATTTTGTTTAATACTATAAAAATTTATTAGCTACAGCCAAGGAAATTATTTTGCTTAAAAAAAAATAATAACTTGTGACTGAAACATAGTTTTGCCTAGAGAGTTACGCATCTCAGATCATTAAAAAATGTTTACCCAAGTTTATTTCTGTTGGGATTCTGCCTGCCACTTATCAGATTTTGGTCATTTCCAGACATTTGCTCTTTTTCTTCCTCTCTGATGCTGGGAAAAATACAATACTTATTTTCACAGATGCCTTAGCAGCTAGAAATGGCATTTGGTCCATTTCTAGAGAATATGAGCAGAAATCTGCAGGGGATGGGAGGGAGACAGATGCAAGTGAAAATTTATGAAAAGTTTTGCTTTTCTAATTAATCATAACAATGGAAAAAGAAAAGGATAGCCAAAAAAAGCCCTTCCTTCTTGGCATGATTAACTGCCCTGCACTTAGATCTGATCTGAAATTGCAGCAACTCTCTTGAACACACGAATAACCAGTATGTAAGAAATGTCAAGGAGAGTTTCCTGCTATATAGAGCTAGGAGAATTCCCAACCTTTACCAAGATAAATTATGGATGATTTTCAGGTCACTACTTCATGGGTTTGAGTGGTCTGGAGAAAATTTATGATGCCATGAATTCTTTTGCCCATATATTAAAATCTTGAAATCTTGATAAAAATATATCCGTTTTTGCTGACTTGATTTATCAATTCATTGCTAACTTATGTCTCATGCCCAGCTTACATCTACTCCCTGCAATAAAAATCTAATTTCTATCATAAGTAACATCTCATTTTCTAGAGCACCTGTTCCCTCTCCTCCCATTAGGGGGAAGCAAATTGTTGAATATCAATAGTATCATTTTCCTAAAAAGATAATTTTGTTTAGATTTTGGGAAAGACTACTTGAGCTAATGAACTAAAAATTCAATAACTAAAATTTGTAACAGGCAATAAAATTATTTTGGACTTGTAAGATTTGAAGTTGAGATAATAGACAAAAGTGTTTCAGGAAACTTTTCTTCATAGTCACCAAGTATTTATCAGCAAATGTTCTATACTTTGGTCAAGGTGATTTTTTCACTGTTACTTTTAGGTTTTAGTAAGAATGTGATCTAAAGAAAGGTTAAAAAAAATGCTAAAACAACTTTCCAAATGATATTTTTAAATGCAGTTTTGACTGGCAATATTTGAACAAGTTATGCACATTTAAAGATGGGAGTTTAGAGCAGGGATACCATCAAAAGAGCAGTATAGGCATTCCCTACCATTTTCCTCACAAAGAACAAGTTTTGACAATCATCCACAGATGAGTGGGCTATGCTGGAAGTCCTGGGGATCAGCAGAGGAGTTCCAGCACATCACTGGAGCAAACAGATCCAAAGTGGATGCACTGAAGAGGGTAAGTGAAAGAGTTATAATTTACATGTGTTATCTCTTTCCCAAAGTGGTACTGCCCAGATCCAGAAAAGAGCATCTCAATGTGATTTTTCCCACTAGGGTAAAAGTGGATGGGTGAGTACCCAGTTTCTCCAGCTATGCAGGATGCTGCATGAGAGACCCACAGGCTTCTCTTTGGAATCACCAATGGTGTAACTGGTTGTGGGGTAGGGGTGGGGGCTGCATGAGTGGGAGAAGAGCAGCCAGGGCTCAGATTGGAACACATCAAAAGGAGTGAATCCTATCATCATATCCTGGTCTCCAACAGGAAGCCTGCCCCTGAGCTGCTCAAGACAGCTTGACTTAGATCCACCTCGCTGGTCCATAGGCATCCCTGACACCACCTCTTGTGTGGAGGCCCCTGATAAGCAGGGAGAGGAAGCACTAGCAGAGGGCTGATGAGCACATTCAGAAAGCCTGCATACTTTGCAGGGTTATAAGAAACAACACAAACTTAAGAGTTAGCACCTCCCCGGGAAAGCGAACAAGATACTATCAGTATGTAACCTGGCTTTGCAGGCTTACAGTCTTAAAAATGAGTTGGAATGCATGCTAATTATTATAGCTCTGTCGTTCAGTCATGTCTGACTCTTTGCGACCGCTTGGACTGTAGCCTACCAGGCTCCTCTGTCCATGGGATTTTCCAGGCAATAGTGCTGGAGTGGATTGCCATTTCCTTTTCCAGGGGATCTTCCCAACCCAGGGACTGAACCCAGGTCTCCTGCATTGTAGACAGATGCTTTATTGTCTGAGCCACCAGGGAAGACCCATGCTAATTATTAGAGAAATACAAATCAAAACCACAGTGAGGTACTACATCACACCAGTCAGAATGGCCATGATTATAATAGTCAATAAATAGTAAATGCTGGAGAGGATGTGGAGAAAAAGGAGCCCTCCTACAATGTTGGTGGGAATGTGAATTGGTATAGCTACTATGAAAGACAGTGCAGAGGTTTCTCAAAAACTAAAAATAGAGTTGTCATATAATCCAGTAATCGTACTGCTGGGTGTATATCTGGAGAAAGGTCTAATTTAAAAAGATACATGCATCCCTACTTTCATAGCAGCACTGTTTACAATAGCCAAGAAATAAAAACAACTTAAATGTCCATTGAAAGATGAACAGACAAAGAAGATATGCTACATGTATTTATGGAATACTACTCAGCCAGAGAAAAGAATAAAATAATGCTGCTTGTCAGAATATGGATGGACCTAGAGATTATCATACTAACTAAAGTCAGAAAGAGTAAAACAAATACCATATAATATCACTTATACATGGAATCTAAAATATGAAACAAATTTATCTATGAAAATAAACAAACTCAGAAATATTGAGAGCAGACTTGTGGTTGCCAAGGGGTTGGGGAGGGATAGATTGGAAGCTGGGGATTAGCAGGTGAAAACTATTATACATAGAATTAATAAACAATAAGATCCTACTGCATAACACAGGGAACTATACTCAATATTCTGTTATAAATCATAATGGAAAAGAATAAGAAAATGAGTATATATATATAAGTGTTAATGAACAACTTTGCTATACAGAAGAATTAAACATAACTTTGTAAAACAATTATACCTCAATAAATTATTTTTTCCAAGAATTAATAAGAAAGTCAATTTGCACATCTACTACAGAAAACAGTATGGTGATTCCTCAAAATAGTAAAGATAGAACTACTCTATGATCAAAAACACTGACACTTCCAGGTATTCATCCAAAAGAAGTTAAAGCTCAAAAAGACATAAACCCCCATGCTCCTTTGTGCAATAGTCAAGGCATGGAAACAACCAAACTGTCCACTGATGGATATAGGGATAAAGAATATGTGATACACATACAATGAAATGTTATTCAGCCAAAAAAAGGAAATCCTACCATATAGGACAACATGGATGGGCCTTGAGTCATTATGCTAACTGAAATGAATCAGACAGAGACTGACAAATACTTTATGATTTTAATTGTATGTGAAATCTAAGAAAAGATGTTGAACACATAGAAACAGAGTACAATAGTAATTTCTAGGGACTTGAGGAGGATAGGGTAGGCAACTGGAAAGATATTAGTCAAAGTGTACTGAATTGCAATTTTAAGAAGTTCTAGGGATCTGGTATAACACGATGGTAAATGTAATTAACAATACTGTATTACATACTTAAAAGTTGCTAAATGAGTAGATCTTAAAATTCTCATCCCCCTACACATGATTAATTATGTGACATAATGGATGCATTAACTAACTTTACTTTGGGTGTCATTTTGCAATATATGGGCTTCCCTGGTGGCTCAGCTGCTAAAGAATTGGCCTGCAATGTGGGAGACCTGGGTTTGATTCCTGGGTTGGGAAGATCCCCTGGAGAAGGGAAATGATACCTCCTCCAGTATTCTTGCCTGGAGAATTCCATGGACTGTATAGTCCAGAGTCAGACACAACTGAAGTGACTTAGCAGCAGCAGCAGAGAAACTCTCAATTTCACTTTCACTTGCAATATATACATGTAGCAAACCACCATGTTGTACACTTTAAAGATATATATATATATGTATATATATATATGTATGTATGTATGTATAAATTATACCTCAATAAAGCTGGAAACAATTAAATTTACTATCTTTCAAAGTATATGAATTCAAGTTTAAATTTTCTCTTTAATTTCAATTCATTTCAAACAGAAAGTTTTCACTATAAGGTAAGCTGATATTATTGCAAATTGGGACAATGAAGCTTAGCATGTTATAGCACTAGGCTTCCTTGGTGGCTCAGATGGTAGGGAGGGGCGTCTCTAGTGGCTCAGATGGTAAAGAATCTGTCTGCCAATGCAGGAGACCCGGCTTTGACCCCTGGGTTGGGAAGATCCTCTGGAGAAGGGAATGGGTACCCACTCCAGTATTCTTGCCTGGAGAACATGGACAGAAGATTCTGGCAGGCTCTAGTTCATGTGGTCACAAAAGAGACACTTATTTCTGCTCTGATCTTTATGATTTCTTTCCTTCTGCTAATTTTGGGGTATTTTGTTCTTATTTTTCCAGTTGTTTTAAGTGTAAAGTTAGGTTTTCTACTCAATGTTTTTCTTGTTTCTTGAAGTATGATTGTATTGCTATAAACTTACCTCTTAGAACTGCTTTTGCTGCATCCTATAGATTTTGACTTGCTATGTTTTCACTGTCATTTGTTTTTAGAATTTTTTTTTTAATTTCCCCTTTGATTTCTTCAGTAACCTGTTGGTTATTTAGAAATGTATTGTTTAATCTCCATGTGTTTGTGCTTTTTATAGCTTTGTTTTTTCTTATAATTGATATCTAGTCTCAGAACATTGTAGTCAGAAAATGCTTGACTATGATTTCAATTTTCTTCTACTTACTGGGGTTTGATTTGTGACTCATGATGTGGGCTATCATGGAAAATGTCCCATGTGCACCTCAGAAAATGTTGTATACTTCTTCATTTGGATGGAATGTCCTAAAAATATCAGTGAGATCCATCTCATTTAATGTATCATTTAAGACTTGTGTTTCCTTATTAATTTTCTGCTTTAATGATCTGTCCATTTGTGTGAGTGAGGTGTTAAAGTCTCCTACTATTATTGTGTTACTGTCAATGTCTATAGGGGAGGCTCCTGTACTACTGGTGGGAATGTAAATTGATACAGCCACTATGGAAGATGGTATGGAGATTTCTTAAAAAGTTAGGAATAACACCACCATATTACCCCCTTTAGGTATATACACTGAGGAACCCAAAGTTGAAAAAGAGATATGTATTCCATTGCTCATTGCAGCACTATTTACAATAGCTGGAGTATGGAAGATGGAAGCAACCTAGATGTCCATTGACAGATGAAAGGATAATGAAGTTGTGTCATATATACACAATGGAATATTACTCAGCCATAAAAAGAATGTCCATTTGTGTGAGTGAGGTGTTAAAGTCTCCTACTATTATTGTGCTACTGTCAATGTCTATAGGGGAGGCTCCTGTACTACTGGTGGGAATGTAAATTGATACAGCCACTATGGAAGATGGTATGGAGATTTCTTAAAAAGTTAGGAATAACACCACCATATTACCCCCTTTAGGTATATACACTGAGGAACCCAAAGTTGAAAAAGAGATATGTATTCCATTGCTCATTGCAGCACTATTTACAATAGCTGGAGTATGGAAGATGGAAGCAACCTAGATGTCCATTGACAGATGAAAGGATAATGAAGTTGTGTTATATATACACAATGGAATATTACTCAGCCATAAAAAGAGCACATTTGAGTTAGTTCTAATGAAATGATAAGGCTAGAGCCTGTTATATGGAGTGAAGAAAGTCAGAGAGAGAAAGATAAATATTATATACTAACACATATACATGGAATCTAGAAAAATGGTAATGAAGAATTTATTTTCAGGGCAGCAGTGGAGAAACAGACATAGATAATTGACTTATGGACATGGGGAGAAAGGAGAAGAGGGTGAGATGTATGGAATGAGTAACATGGAAACTTACATTACCATATGTAAAATAGCCAATGGAAATTTGCTATATGTCTCAGGAAACTCAAGCAGGAGCTCTGTATCAACATACAGGGGTAGGATGGGGAGGGAGGTTAAAAACAAAGGGGATACATACACATACATATACATATGGCTGATCCATGTTGAAGTTTGACAGAAAATAGAAAAATTCTGTAAAACAATTATCATTCAACTAAAATATAAATTAATTTTAAAAATGTATCTGAAGTATACTCATGGTCTGAAGAACAGTACAAAAGCAAAATAAACAAAATATACTTTTTAAAAAAGAGAGTCACAACTGAATGACTAAAACTCACTTTTTCACACTCAAGAATAAATTATAGCTATGAGAATTTATATCAGTAGAAAAATATAATTGTTAGAAGGCTACTATGCTCACAGTTTATTTATATATGCAGACTCCAAGAAACTCTATATATAAATATATCTCTATATATACAGGTTATTGATATTTCTTCCAGTGATCTTGATTTCACCTTATGCTTCCTCCAGCCCAGCATTTCTCATGATGTACTCTGCATATAAGTTAAATAAGCAAAGTGACAATATACAGCCTTGACATACTCCTTTTCCTAT
>SJYC01003136.1:0-23792 GCA_006408675.1 Madoqua kirkii | reverse complement strand
TGAGTGTAGCCAATTAACAATGTTGTGATAGTTTCAGGTACTCAGCAGAGACACTCAGCCATACATATACATGTATCTACTGTCTTGAATTATATTTTAGTTCCAATATTGTATTAACATAAATTGAAATGCAGTCTTTACAAGTCACTATAACATAATAAAATGCAGAATGCAATGCACTTGAGGAATTAAAGCCTGAAGCCATCATTTAAAATATCAATTGTTAATTAAGGTGACAAACTGTGCATACTAGTAAATTTACTATTTTATTATGCACTTAATTTTAAATCCATGATCGTGGTTCCACATTTGCTAATAAAGATATAAGAGAGCTGTGGTTTCAATCACATTTTCAGGGTGTTCAATCACTAACCTTGAGATGTATGATTTACTGGTTTCTAATAAGTGTCTGTATTGATTGTCCTGAAGGGAAAGAGGCCTTCCCATTTTCTAACCATGCTTAGAAATCTATAAACATTTTAAAATATCTTCTAAATTAGGCACTAGTTGTTTTTCTGCAATTTTCATTTTCAGTGAACATCAAGAATAGAGAGGTAGTTTCCAAGTAACTACTGAAAATAAACTGATTTATTGGCCAAGACTTATAATATAGGAATACAAGGGGCAGTGTATGATTTCTATTGTTATATAATGTTGGGAAGTTCTTTATCAGAAAAATCAATAATATCTTGCATGAGATGTGTATAAGAGACAGATGTAGAGAGTCAAAATCTGCTAATAAAGATATAAGAAAGCTGTGGTTTGAATCACATTCGCAGGGTGTTCAATCACTAACCTTGAGATGTCTGATTTACTGGTTTCTAATATGTGTCTGTATCGATAGTCCTGAAGAGAAAGAGGCCTTCCCATTTTCTAACCATGCTTAGAAATCTATAAACATTTTAAAACATCTTCTAAATTAGGCACTAGTTGTTTTTCTGCAATTTTCACTTTCAGTGACAAATGAACATCAAGAATAGGGAGATAGTTTCCAAGTAACTACTAAAAAGAAACTGATTTATTGGCCAAGACTTATAATATAGGAATACAAGGGGCAGTGTATGGTTTCTATTGTTATATAACATTGGGAAGTTCTTTATCAGAAAAATCAATAATATCTTGCATGCTTGCATTGCTTCTAAAATCTGAGTTCTCTGTTGCTATATAAATTATGTTTTAAATATCATAAAATTATTTCTCATGATGCCTTTGAACTGTGGTGTTGGAGAAGACTCTTGAGAGTTCCTTGGACTGCAAGGAGATCAAACAGGTCAGTCCTAAAGGAAATCAATATGAATATTCATTGGAAGGACTGATGCTGAAGCTAAAGTTCTAATACTTTGGCCACCTGATATGAAGAGCTGTCATACTGAAAAAGACCCTGATACTGTGAACGAGTGAAGGCAAAATAAGAAGGCAGCAGAGGATGAGATGGTTAGATAGTATCACTGAGTTAATGGACATGACTTTGAGCAAACTCCCAGGAGATTGTGAAGGACATGGGAGACTGGCATGCTGCAGTCCAAGGGGTCACAAAGAGTTGGACACAATTTACTGACTGAACTACAACAAATGTTTACATCCAACAACATTTTTTACATGGTTTTAATTAAATATATACAGGCTGAGTGAGTGAGTGAAGTCGCTCAGTCGCGTCCAACTCTTTGCGACCCCGTGGACTGTAGCCCATGCGGCTCCTCCGCCCATGGGATTCTCCAGGCAAGAATACTGGAGTGGGTTGCTATTTCCTTCTCCAGAGGATCTTCCCAACCCAGGGATCAAACCCAGGTCTCCCACATTGCAGGCAGATGCTTTAACCTCTGAGCCACCAGGGAAGCCCGTATACAGGCTAAGGACTAAAATTTACATTACACTTCAGAATCCCTTTGCTCTTCCAATCACTAAAAGTGTCTTTGTATTAAACTCTTAGCAGAGTTTCTGAGTCACAGCCACATTTTATTGTTTCTCCAGGCCTAGCTATGCACAGGCACAATGGTTGTTAAAAGTTGTCTTTTCACTACAGGGGTAATGCATCATCAGTGACTCCAGTCTTAATAGAATTCTTTTTCTTGATTACATCCCAGGTGAGGCAGGGAGTTTGAGCTTTTTAAGAGAATATGCATCTTTGTTGTGCTATTTCATCCTGCTTGCTTTCGTAGACTGATAATGAATCAGGCTTGTTATTTTACCCAACTTAAAATTATAATGGCAACCTGAGAAAGAGGAATGTGTTCTACTTTCCTCTCATAAAATAATCAGTAAATACCTTAATAACTACTCTGAAATCATGATTGGAATGTTGCTTGTTGCAAGAGAAAGACAGGGATAACAAGAAATGAATAATGTCAAAATTACAGAGAGCCTGGAAATGTTTTACGGACTCAAAAATATACAAAATTGAGCACTGTTCATCAAAATAAAGGAAAATATAATTCATTTACCTAAATACGGAGTCAAGGTTTAGGTATATCAATCTGGCTACTGTGTATAAGATAGCAGTTGCTACCAACACTTTCCATCTCCAATTTAAATGCCCATTTTTTACTCAACATGCAAGTATCTGTAATTGACTCTGATGCTTAAATGTCAACAATGGTGTAAGTAGCTGCCCCTCCTTAAAAAATATAACAGTATTCAAAACATCAAGTCACTTGTATATACATTGTTGATAACATGAATGGAAATTGGGCTTTCCTGCTGGCTCAAACTGTAAAGAATCTGCCTGTAATGTGAGAGACCTCTGTTCGAACACTGAGTTGGGAAGATCCCCTAAAGGAGGGCATGGCAACCCACTCCAGTATTCTTGCCTGGAAAATCCCAATGGACAGAGGGTCCTGGCAGGCTACAGTCCATGGGGTTGAAAAGAGTTGAACACAACTGAGTGACTAAGCACGGCACATCACAGGACATGGAAGCTGAGCACATTATGCTGTGAGGTGAATCAGATAAGGGCAAGTACTGTGTAATATCACTTATATGTGAAATCCAGCAAAGCCAAACTCATAAAAAAGGAGAATAAAATGGTAGTCACCAAGGCATGGGTGTTGAGGAACGGGATGGATATTGTTTGAGAATACAAATTTGCAACAAATAGTAAATAAGCCCTCTCTGATACACAGTATAGTGAATATAGACTACATTATTGTATTATAATCACCACATTTATCAAGAAACTTGATCTTAATTATTCCAGCCACTAAACAGAAAGGATAAGTATGTATCACGATAGGGGTGATAATTATTGCTACAATGGCAACCATATTATAATCTTTAAATGTGTCAAATTAAAATGTTAGATACCTTAAATTTATATAATGTTGTATGCCAAAATATATCAATTAAAAACATAAATGAATAAAAACTGAAAGATGTCAATTTTCTTCTTTCTGTTGGCATCTTCATTTCATGTTCTGCTGCCTTCCACTCTTTCAGAATAATTTCTATATGATGAAAGTGTTAGTCACTCAGTCATGTCCAACTCTTTGCAATCTCATGGCTATAGCTGGCCAGCCTTCTCTGTCCATAGACTTCTCAAGGCAAGATTACTGAAGTGAGGAGCCATTCCTTTCTCCAGGGAATCTTCCCAACCTAGCGATTGAACGTGCACTGTAGGAAGATTCTTTACTGTCTCAGCTACCAGAGAAGCCTCTTAAATATCTGTTTTCTCTAAAGAGCCTTTTCTCTATTATTCAGAAACAACTGGTCAAGTTTTCTCCCCTATAAAGGATTTTCTAAAAGCCTTCATGAAAATAATTTAGAATGCCTGTCCAACCATGATTTTATAAGATAATTACTCTTAAAATTTAGACTGACAAAATATGTTAAGTGGATTGAACTTATGTCAACATAGCAAAACAGTTGTTTAAATAGTTGTGATAAGTACCAATCACAGAAAAAATTACTAAAACTGGTAAATAATGTGAGTCAGGATAATAAAATCAAAGGGGTAAATTGAAAATACATTATCACTATGTATTAAACATCACTTTGTGTTAAATTATATTAAACACTGGACAAAGAATTCACAATTCTTTAGAAATTGGTCATCTTATGGAAGACTTTTTTTGTTTTCCAAATGCTGTATATTCCTTGGTTAAAGGCAGTTCAGTCATACCATTTTATATGCTCTTTACAACACAATAGATAGCAGTAATGGTAGCAACCACATGGCAAGAAGGAGGGAGTGACAATGATTTTTACCACCAAACAAAAAGGGACCTTACATGATAGCCAATCTGAACTGTACATTGTGAACAAACCACAGTTATCACAGATCACAGGCACTGCTACTCTGCCATATTTTTTTCTGGAAAAACTCATTTGTTCTATTCATTTTTGTGTGTATTGATGATGTTTAAAACAGGTAACATATTTTTACAACTAAAAATAGTGAGAAACTAAAAAGAGGCTATCAAAAATAAAATATTGAAGTAAAACATAGAAGACTTTTATCTTTGCTTCAGCTCTTCACAATTTTCCAGAGATTGCACTTATTACATATACTTTTGTAAGAGTGAAGTTTCATCACCACAGAAACCTTTCTTTCTTCAACCTTTTCACTGAAAGTGCCCTTTACAGTTTTGTTCTAATGGATGCCAGGATCTCCCTAGAGGAACTAACAACTTCCCCTGCAGCACTCCTAAGTGGAAGAGGATTTCAGTTAAGTTTAATTTTTGCTTTCTCTACATTTCTCCTATGACCAAGCTTATAAGTCACATGGAGTTTGTACTCATTCTTCACTGTTTCTTCTAGTCTATTCTTGGCCTTATGGAGAGATTTGAATCCCATGCTATTAGGTATTACCCCTTAGAATCTTTCATCATTCTAGTATCTAAATCATACCCTGTGTTCTCACTGATTCTTACCATTTCTTTTCTTTTGATTTAATTGGGTAGAGCTAAAGCTCTGTCTAGTCAAGGCTATGTTTTTTGTTTTGAGTGAGTGAAGTCGCTCAGTCCTGTCTGACTCTTTGCAAACCCATGGACCCCTACCAGGCTCCTTTGTCCACGGGATTTTCCAAGCAAGAGTCCTGGAGTAGATTGTCATTTCCTTCTCCAGGGGATCTTTCCAACCCAGGAGTCGAACCTAGATCTCCTGCATTGTAGACAGACGCTTTACCGTCTAAGCCACCAGGGAAGTCCCTGTTTTTTGTTTTAATATAAATGTATTTATTTTAATTGGAGGTTTATTCCAGTAGTCATGTATAGATGTGAGAGTTGGACTGTGAAGAAACCTGAGCACCAAAGAATTGATGCTTTTAAACTGTGGTACTGGAGAAGACTCTTGAGAGTCCCCTGGACTGCAAGGATATCTAACCAGTCCATTCTAAAGGAGATCAGTCCTGGGTGTTCTATGGAAGGAATGATGCTAAAGCTGAAACTCCAGTATTTTGGTCACCTCATGCGAAGAGTTGACTCATTGGAAAAGGCCTTGATGCTGGGAGGGATTGGGGTCAAGAGGAGAAGGGAACAACAGAGGATGAGATGGCTGGATGGCATCACTGACTCGATGGGCGTTCAGTTTGGGTGAACTCCGGGAGTTGGTGATGGACAGGGAGGCCTGGCATGCTACAATTCATGGGTTCGCAGAGTCGGGACATGACTGAGCGACTGAAGTGAAGTGAACTTTACAGTCTTGACAGAACCTTCTTGCAATGTTGGTGAGAATGTAAATTGATATTTATTCCCACTAAGGAGAGCAGTATGGAGATTCCTTTAAAAACTAAAAATAGAGCTACCATGAAGAGTGAGAAGTGAAAGTGTTAGTCTCTCATCCATATCTGACTCTTTACAATCCCATGAACTGTAGCTTGCCAGGCTCCTCTGTCTATGGGATTCTTCAGGCAAGAGTACTAGAGTGGATTCCCTTCTCCAGGAGATCTTCCCAAACCCAGGTCTCCTGCATTGCAGGCAGATTCCTTATTGCCTGAGCCATATGACCCAGCAATCCCACTTCTGGGCATATACCCCGATAAAAGCACAAATCAGAAAGACACATGCATCTCAATGTTCACTGCAACAATATTTGCAATAGGCAGGACATGGAAACAGCCTAAATGTTTCATTGATTCTTGATGTCTATAATTCCCACCTCATTGTTACTTTGCCTGTCAGAAGTTTTGATGATTTTAGTCCTTAGTGTGAACCACAAATCTAACCATACCATGGCTTCTTAGTTTCTTGAACTACTGTGAACTTGTCTTGCACACTCCCTGGGCCACTCAGTTCTGTAGTCATGACCTGGTCTTGTCATTACCTGCAAGAGCGACTCCTCCATAATTTCAATTTCACGCATCACACTCTGTCAGCTTGACTTGCTGACTTCTTGTTCATACTCACCGCCCCAAGCAATCCTACTCAATAAGCCATCATGCCACCGGGACCTATATTTATTGATCCCACATTATGCTCACTTTCCCTAATCAACCGTATATTTTTCTCTTCCATAAAAGCTAAGCTTAAATTCCACGGTTGGTTGTTTTAACGACTCCCCTGCATATACCCTCAACTATGCCATTCTTCTTAAATTTTGTCACGCAACTTGGCTATACCTTAATTAAATAATTCTTTACTATTCTAGTACTGAACTTGAGCACTGACATAATGGGAGAAAAACGCAAAAGCACCCTGCCCAATTTTGTTTCACATTCTCTCTAGACCTTAAGGAAATTTAATTTTCTACTATTTTTTCTCCTACTCTTTTAAAAGACTACTCTGTATCTTTCCTGCTCTCCTCAAACATTCATCATCTCTTTCCTCATACTCACATGAAACTGGTGAATTTTCTTCCTAATTTGTTGAGGGATGAGGTCCAGTCACTGTCTTCACATCTACATGCATATTAGCATTTATACCTGCATATTCTGCTTTCACCCCTATTAGTATGTCAAAGGCCAACACGTTCACTTGCTGGCAATAGCCTCTCTCCAGGATCCTGATCTGACTCAGCCATTTTTGAGATCCAAGTGCTGACAATAGGCCTCAGCTAGATGACAGCTCCCCTCACCTCCTGGACCCAGAACCTCCAGGTGCTACACAAATCTAAGTGGGAATCATTCACCCTCCTACTTAGGAACATCTCTCTGGCAATTCTGTACTCACTTTCCAATGCCATCAATTTCCTCTCTCTGCTAGATCACTCCTATCCTGCTGTTACCTATTCCATCCTAAAAATATAATCTTTCTTGACCCATCCCTTCCTTCCAGATCCTTACCATTTCTACTTTCCCTATTATAGCTAAAATCATCCTAAGAAGACTTTATAATCTTCCTAAATTCACTTTCCCATTATTCTTAAATTTACTCTAAGTGGATTAGAGTGAGAGATCCCCATTCTCCTTTTCCACTCCACTGAAAGTATTTTTTAGTGAGGTCATCAATGTTTTCTATTGAAAAAGGTAAAGCTAGTTCTCAGAACTTACGTATCTTAGACAAGCTGACACCTCTCTTTTCCTGTAAACACAGCTTCATAAATAGTACCCTCTGTTTACTTGATCCAATCACTCTTCACTACTTTTCACTGCTATCATACCACCATGGTCAAAACAATCTTACTGTCAAACTTGAATTATGGCAGTAGCTTCCCAGCTGTCTCCCTGCTTCCATGCATGACAAACTTCAAGGATATTCACCACAAATAACGGGAATTATTTTAATAGATATCCTTTAAGTTACTTTTCTGCTCTCAACCTTCACTTGTTTTCCATGTCACTCAGAGTAAAAAACCAAAGAAAACAACAACAACAAAGTCTTTATAATCTTTGCAAAGAATTAATAGCTTCATTTCCTGTATCTCTCTGTAAAAACTCCTACCTGCCTGGCTTTATTTGCTCAACACTTACTACTTTTCTCCATATTACATTTATGAACTCTCTTACTTTCTAGAATGTAATTTCACTGAAAGCAGGCAGGCTATTGTTTTCTGCCTTGTTCACTGCTGTACCTTCTCAAGTCCCTAGATTGCTTCTAGGCACACAGTAGACGATAAAAATTCATTAAATTGTATTGGAGTCTATGTAACAAATGCTATTCTGGCCCCTGCAACTATAAGGTGAACAAAACATCTTTAATATCTTCATAATTTTCCTGGTGTCTTCTAGGTCATACACTGCAAAATTTTTTTATCTGAAAAAAACTAAACATGTGTTTTCATATGAGATATCAATGACAAATATAATAATCAGCACAACCATCTTTAATGATAACTTTTAAGGTATAAGTTGTACAGATCAAATGATTAGTGTTCAGGCATATTTTTTAAATTATTTATATTCTATGTACAATTCATGCTAATGAGATTCTGCCTTTGAGTTCTGTCCTAAAGTTTTGTGATTTGAAAAAAGACACCGATATAAACTATGAAATTTGGATAATAATGATACGCCAGATGTAGGTATATTGATTGTAACATGTGTGTGACTCTGGGTAGGGGTTCTACAGAAAAGAAGGCTGTCCTTTTGTGGGAACAGGGAGTAATGAGAACTTTGTACTTTCCACTCAATTTTACTCTGAGGCCAAAATGGCTATAAAATATACACATTATTAATTAAAAGGGGAGAGATATAAATGAATACAATTGTGCATTCTACTTGGAAATAACTATGTTTGGCAGTTACATGTCATTTGTGATTGCTGCTGCTGCTGCTGCTGTTGCTAAATCGCTTTAGTTGTGTCCAACTCTGTATGACACCATGGATGGCAGCCCACCAGACTCCCCATCCCTGGGATTCTCCAGGCAAGAACACTGGAAGGGGTTGCCATTTCCTTCTCCAATGCATGAAAGTGAAAAATGAAAGTGAAGTCACTCAGTTGTGTCCGACCCTCAGTGACATCATGGACTGTAGCCTTCCAGGCTCCTCTATCCATGGGATTTTCCAGGCAAGAGTACTGGAGTGGGTTGCATTGCCTTCTCTGCCACCTCTGATTGGGAATCACTAATTCCAGTCTAGCTAATAGAGAGTGAATGTCCTTGGCAATTAGGAAAGTTTAAACCTCACTTTTGACCAGTGTGTTATGCTTGAGTTAATTATGATAACTGACTTATGTAACTGTTATTAAAACATGCTTAATATGTAATATTATTTGTACCATTTTAGTACATGATGTGGGCTTTTTCTTATACACACATATACTTGCAATATACCTAACCAAGATTTTACATACTGCTCACTTTTTATTACCTGCACCCCACTTTAGAAATGAGTTTTTAAATAACATACACACTATTTTTAAATAGGTAATATTATGTGGTAACCATTTGTTGTGTTATAAGACATAGTAATCAGCATATATAAACCCATTTAAGCCACACAATAATTCATACAAGAGTTATAAGCAGGTATCAATATTATAAGTTTCAAGAAAATAAGCATTAAAAAAATAAATAAAATAAAATTAAAATATTAAGTAATTCTCTGACATGTAGACCTTGTTGGAATGAGTTGTAAGGAGAGTCAGCCATAATACTGATGCTGCTGCTGCTGTTAAGTCACTTCAGTGGTGTCCAACTCTGTGTGACCCCATAGACGGCAGCCCACCAGCCTCCCCTGTCCCTGGGATTCTCCAGGCAAGAAAACTGGAGTGGGTTGCCATTTCCTTCTCCAATGCATGGAAGTGAAAAGTGAAAGTGAAGTCGCTCAGTTGTGTCCAACTCTTCGCGATCCCATGGACTGCAGCCTATTCCATGAGATTTTCTAGGCAAGAGTATTGGAGTGGGGTGCCATCACCTTCTCCGAACCATATTTAGGTTCTTAATGTTTTGTAATACATAATACAACTCTATTTCAAGTTATTTATTAAAAAAAAATACCAAAAAGAGAAAAGTAACTCAAGCTCAGTAAGTCAAACTCTTGACATTTTAATGTATGTCTTTTCGATTTCACATTTGATTTTCTATAATTCATAATTTGGTAATACTTAATATATTACTTTCTGATAGAACTTTCATGCTTAATCTGGTATTCTCAGGAATATCTGATTAGATATTTCTCTTCAGGCATTTTTTTCTCATTCCATTAGCTGAATGTGCCATAGCTTCATTAATTCCCTGCTTTTGACATTTTTCTCTATTTTACTGTGATAAATACTCATGTGACAGATTTTTCTTTCACTTGGATTTCTTAACATGTGCACAGAATAAATTTATACTGTTAAAATAAGATGCATTTTATCCATTTCTGTATAAATGCTTAAAGTGTCATCTGAAATGTACCAATCACCAGTTTCAACAATTCATGATATCTTATTTTCTACAATTTGTCCCAGACTAGATATTATTACTTTTTGTTGTTGCAGTTGTGTTGGTTTGTACTTGATAATTTTAACAACAGTTCTTGCCTGGAGAATCCCAGGGATAGATGAGCCTGGTGGGCTGCCATCTATAGGGTTGCACAGAGTCGGACACGACTGAAGCCACTTAGCAGCAACAGCTGCAGTCAATAAGAAAAAAAACTTTCTTGATCAGATCAATAATTAGGGAAAACATTGTGTATAAGATTATATATGCCACTTATAGTCCTTTCTGCTTTTTTTTTAATGTGCTATTGCTTGTTTGTTGTTATTTTATCTGCCTCAAATTTTGATGACTTGTAAATGCTGACTTGTAAATGCTTTTAATAGTAAGAATGTTATCTTTTGGTGTGTCACATAATTTGTGAACATTTTTATCCTCCAAACTTGTAAAAGCATCATTGTATGTGCACTGTCACACATCATTTTGTGCAATAAAGAATTTAATATTTCAGTTCAGTTCAGTCACTCAGTTGTGTCTGACTCTTTGCAACCCCATGAATCGCAGCACACCAGGCCTCCCTGTCCATCACCATCTCCCAGAGTTCACTCAGACTCACGTTCATCGAGTCCATGATGCCATCCAGTCATCTCATCCTCTGTTGTCCCCTCTCCTCCTGCCCCCAATTATTTAGCCACGTTTTTGGCATCTCATTTTTGTGCTTAGAAAGACCTTCATGATACTAAAATAAGGAAATAATTATATTTCCTTCTAGCATTCTTAATGATTTTTACATTTCTTTCTTTGTTCCAACTGGAGTGTGTTTACCTTTGAAATATTAGATTAGGAGCTATTATTTTGTATTTAAGTTGATATAAGTAATTCTTCCAGCTCCAATGATCAATAACCTTCCATAATTGTTGGAAGTTTTATCTTCACTAGAAATATCAATCACTTTTACTAAGCTGACATCTATTAATTTTTTAAGATTTTTTAAAAAATTTTTTGGGTGGATTAAAGTCTTTAATAAATTTGTTACATGATTGCTTCTTCTTTTTAATGCTTTGGTTTTTTGACTACAAAACATGTGATATCTTACCTCTTCAACCAGGTGTCAAATCCACACCCTCTGCATTAGAAGGCAAAGTCTTATTAATCACTAGACCACCAGGGAAGTCCCTTGATACCTTCCTCTTGCTTATTTATTTCTTAGAGATTTCATCCTCTTTGTCCTTCTAAGAGGGGACTTTACGTGGTAGTCTGTATCTGAATTTTTGGTGTGGATTAAAGTCTTTAATAAATTTGTTACATGATTGCTTCTTCTTTTTAATGCTTTGGTTTTTTGACTACAAAACATGTGATATCTTACCTCTTCAACCAGGTGTCAAATCCACACCCTCTGCATTAGAAGGCAAAGTCTTATTAATCACTAGACCACCAGGGAAGTCCCTTGATACCTTCCTCTTGCTTATTTATTTCTTAGAGATTTCATCCTCTTTGTCCTTCTAAGAGGGGACTTTACGTGGTAGTCTGTATCTGATATATGTTGGCCAGTCTGTTCTTATGCTTGGAGCTTGGGAATTGTCTTTTGGAAACTTAGTCAACTCATTCAAGGTCGGTCATTAAAACCATAAAGCTGGAGAAATAATTTTTTGCATGAATAGGTTGACTTACAAAGAGAGAAATAAAAGAATAAAATTAATACTTAAAAGGAAGTAGTGATACACTTTATGCCTCAAGGAAAGGAAAGTAAATCAGGGAAAGCAGCTGCCATGGTTCCTGACTGAGAGGAGGATGCAGTGTTCACTGAGAGGTACCCTTTTGCCATTCCAATAAATGCTGCTTTTTTCAATTAATGTTATTGATTAGTTTATTCATCAAATTATCTCTGATGAAGCCTCAACCAATTATATTACAGTGTATTTTTTATTTGAATTCTCAGTTATTGTGTTCTATTTGTTCCTTCATCAGGACTGCATTGGTTTAAGTGGCATTAACTTCTCATTGAATTTGAATAGACAGCAGAAGTCATCATCATATTTTCCTATGAATCTGCATAAACATATATCTTTAGATAACATAGTAAGTAAGTAAAGTCACTCAGTCATGTCAGACTCTTTGTGACCCTGTGGACTGTAACCCACCAAGCTCCTCAGTTTATGGGATTTTCCAGGCAAGAATACTGGAGTGGGTTGCCATTTCCTTCTCCAGGGGATCTTTCCAACCCAGGGATCGAACCTAGGTCTCCTGCATTGGAGGCAGATGCTTTAACCTCTAAGCCACCAGGGAAACCCTTAGATAACATAAGTATATATATATATATATATTCATAGAGGAAATTCAGTATCATTTTATATTTTTGGAAAATTAAAACAAAATCCATGAAATCATGTGTAAAATAATTCAGTGAGACAAGATTTTTTCCAGTATTTTATATTGCAAACAAAGATATATAATTCTATGTAAGTTTTTATATTTTCATTGTGTAAGAATCCATGCCGGAGAAGGCAACAGCACCCCCACTCCAGTACTCTTGCCTGGAAAATCCCATGGACGGAGGAGCCTGGAAGGCTGCAGTCCATGGGGTCGCTGAGGTCAGACATGACTGAGCGACCTCATTTTCACTTTTCTCTTTCATGCACTGGAGAAGGAAATGGCAACCCACTCCAGTGTTCTTGCCTGGAAAATCCCAGGGATGGGGGAGCCTGGTGGGCTGCCATCTATGGGGTAGCGTAGAGTCAGACACGACTGAAGTGACTTAGCAGCAGCAGCAAGAATCCATGCATGTGTCATGGAAGAATCATGGACCATTTACTGAATTCCTATGATATTCCAGGCTTTCCCCAGGGTAGTGGATGGGTAGAGACAAGACAAGGACTGACACACTCCTAGATCACAGAGAGTTGGTGTCTAGGAGGAGAACAGACATTAGATAATCACTGAGATGACATTGGAGAGGAAATAAAGAATAGGTGATTTCAGCTTTAATTGCTCAAGATAAAGGATTCAGTGTTTATAAAAAGAGGGATGAAAGTCATTGATGATGAGTTTTAGGCATAGAATTGACATGATCAAATTAATATAAGATATATTCATGAATACTTACAATTTGATAGCTTATTTTTATTATACTTCCAACTGCTTTACATAGGAAAGCTATTGACTTTTTGGAGTATTTGTGTGCTGTTTATTTGCAGCAATTGTTAGGTTCTAAAAGATTTTCAATTTTCTAAGTTTGATAGTCAAAGTATATAATGATGCAAATTTACATAATAATACATATAAGCACAATGAGAATAGACCTCTATATATTCTAAGAGCAACTCTAGTTTTCCCCTATTTTTAGTGGCTATCTTTTGCTTTTGTCAACTGCATAATTCAGTGCTCAGTCAGGAAAAAAGAACATACAGAGGGTAGTTCAGAGAGAAATATGTTTAATACATGGTATTAGAGGCTTATCTAGCCATTGATAAGTTGAAGTACTGAAAATCAGGTAGACTATTAAGAGGAAATTTAGATGTGTCTGGAGCCAATACAAGTCATCACAATGCTTCCAGCCGTCTGTGAAACCAAATCACATGTCTCTCAGGAGAACACTTTAGAAGAATACCATAAGAAATGTCAACTAGTAAGTAATCTCAGCTAGTTTCTGCTAACAGAATTCTAAATTTCCTTTGGGGAGAATTTCTTGACCCACTTTTATTCTGTGTAATTTAAATAGAACTGAGATCTCAAATTCTGTTTCTATCTGTAAGAATGTTACCAATGACTGATCACAGTGATGAGCTGAGAGTTCTGCATGTTACCAGGTCAGGTTGATTAGTGCTACTACGTATTTTTAATAAGATGAACTATTTTCACTGAGGATTTATTAACTGAACAGATTTCTCTTAGACTAATGTTGTCCATCACTGTCACCATATGGAAAAAACTGGTTGACTAGAAGCCCAACATAAAGGAAAATAGAATAAAGCTGATGAGTCGTATTTATAATAATTTTTTAAAAACATGATTTAAGCAATATTTGGAGCTAAATTTAGAACTGTAATTCTGTACTATATTATCCAGTTTTGCTTAAGCTATCTGACTTGAATTTATGCATTTCTACTAAAAATAACAGTTACACCTGTACCTATTAAATATATTTTTATATATTTTTAAAAAGACTTGACTTTTTATTATTATATACTGGATTTCTGTATCCATATTACACATTTAGAAAGATGTGTATAAGAGACAGGGGTAGCGTGGCACCTCCAGCCCCACGGTGTCCTCGGAGAGTTTCTGCCCTCGAGCACTGCACGTGCCCAGGGAAGACAGCAACATCCACCAAGCCGGGGAGTAGCCGTGCTCCCGGGAGAGCAGGGCCAGGACAGGCTCAGGAGGTCCAGGCCCAGTGCTCAGGGCTGCACACGGCCAGGCTGGGTGGTGGGGGGCCTCGGGGGGCATGTCCACCATGAGGCAGACAGACAGGGACGCACCCTGTGGGGGTCCCTCCATGCACAGGGCCCAGCCAGATGAGGGGCACGGTGGCACGGACGGCTGGGCACCGTGTCCACACCCAGGCTGGGAGAGGTGGCGCTGGACACCGGGAGGGACAGGGCAGAGGGGCTTTCCGCCTGCCCCCGCCCTGGGCCGGCCCGCTCGACCCCACCCCGAGTTCCCCAGGCCCCTCCTCCCATCATACTTTTACTTGGAGGATAATTGCTTTACAATGTTGTGTTGGTTTCCACCATACATCAACATGAATCAGCCATAGGTATCCATACGTCACCTCCCTCTTGAACCTGAGAAAGTCTTTATCAATTTAAAATTATATTTCAAGGTTACCATTTTGTTTAGGCTTTCTATTTCTTAATGAATCAGTTTTTGAAATTCATATCATTCTATTTACAGAGATTTTCATGTATATGAGCTTACCAACTGATTAACTTTCCTTGCATTTGTTTCTGCTGCTTTTTAAATTTTATTGTAGAATTTATTTCAGGATTTTGAGAATGTAATAGAGTTTCCCTAATGGTGTCCAGTGGATTACTTTGTAGAAGGGGGGGTGGGGCGGGTAGAGATAGAAACCTTAGGCAGCAAATGTCTCCTATTAGGAAAACCTTTGAATAGATCATCTCAATGACAGATGTCAAATGGGAGACAGTTGCTAAGGTGTGATTCTGACACAAGGAAACAATCCACTGGAAGCCAAAAGGGATAGGTGGAAGAAAATGAGTGTTTCTACCCCATTGTTAGCACTATCTGGTCTATTCCATTCTTTCCTTTATTCAAGACTCAGGCACTTACTTTGTAACTCGAGCTGCTAATTTCTCTCTCTTGTTTTCTCTTTTCTGACATGTCTCTTCTCATCCTATTAGTACTACTAGACCATGTTTTAAGGTTGACTGCTGGCTTGAGTTAATACAAACAGTTTATTCTATGGACTTTCCATTCAAGATGGCATGTGTGAAATTGCTATTGGTCATTCAAAGAATTAGCTGTTTCTAACAAAGTGAGCAGGAGGCCAGTTATCTTTCCTGACTATGACACTAGACACAAATTAAAAACCAATAAGGGACAGTCGCCAGGGATGGCGGAACGTAAGGATGGAGCAGGTGTCCGGACTGCTCTCTTGGACGCTGAGCAGATTCCTGTGGCTCTCGGGCCTCTCTGAGCGTGGAGCTGCCCGGCAGCCCCGGATCATGGAAGAGAAAGCGCTAGAAGTTTATGATTTGATTCGAACCATCCGGGACCCAGAGAAGCCCAATACTTTAGAAGAACTGGAAGTGGTAACGGAAAGTTGTGTGGAGGTTCAGGAGATTAATGAAGACGACTATTTGGTTATTATAAGGTTCACGCCAACGGTACCTCATTGCTCTTAAGTAAAAGTCAATATATTGCTTCAAACTATCACATAGGCACAAGGCCAAGATCAAACAGACTGGGTGCCAAAGAGTATAGATAAGTAAATATTCATTAAACATCAGGATGTATACATTTAGATTAATAGCAAGTACATTTTAGTTATTTACCTTTAAGTAAAATATACTATTCCTTGGTTTTTATTAATCTGAGGACTTAGAGAGTCTAACTTCTTCTACGAAAGATATTTGATTACAAATATTACTAACTGAGAAAAGTGATTGTGTGTGTGTGTGTGTGTGTGTGTGTGTGTGTGTTTGGCTGGCTGTATGGCATGTATGGCTTGCAGAAACCAGTTCTCTGGTCAGAGACTAAACAACTGATGCTTAAAAATTAAGTATATAAATGGTGTGCATGTGTGTATCTGGCATGTGCACTTAAATTTATATTTTCTTATGTGTATATATTTTTTTAATAAAAGAAATTTCACTCAATTGATTACCTTCTATTTCAAACCAATTCACCCACTCAAGTTTTTCTTTTAATTATTCCATTTTTAGCTATAGAAATTATAGCTAAATATATAGTGTCATATAGATATGAATCTATCCTACTTTTCAGGCTTATTGATGGAAAATTTTGCTTTGATTCTTTTTGAAACACAGTTCTATATGTTTCCAGAGATTAATTTGAAGATAAGCTATAGACACAAAAATGAGATATATTGTAGAGAAGGGATGCTATTGTTAATACAATAAATAAAGTAGTAATTTCATAGCACACAGAGAAGGAATGGTGTGCATGTGTGTATCTGGCATGTGCACTTAAATTTATATTTTCTTATGTGTATATATTTTTTTAATAAAAGAAATTTCACTCAATTGATTACCTTCTATTTCAAACCAATTCACCCACTCAAGTTTTTCTTTTAATTATTCCATTTTTAGCTATAGAAATTATAGCTAAATATATAGTGTCATATAGATATGAATCTATCCTACTTTTCAGGCTTATTGATGGAAAATTTTGCTTTGATTCTTTTTGAAACACAGTTCTATATGTTTCCAGAGATTAATTTGAAGATAAGCTATAGACACAAAAATGAGATATATTGTAGAGAAGGGATGCTATTGTTAATACAATAAATAAAGTAGTAATTTCATAGCACACAGAGAAGGTATATGAGTAAAATACCTATTTCAGGGTTTTCTAGGAAGTAGAATATTATCATATTTTAAATGTTATTGGTAACACATATGAAAGAGTTTTAAGCAAAAGAAATGACACAATAGGCTCTACTGGCCATTCAGAATCCTCTGTCACTGAACCTGCAGACCAAGAAGGGGGTTACTCTTTTGGCCTATTGATCCTGATTATCAAGGGGAAAATACATTGTGATACTACAGCGAGTGCAGAGAAAAACATTCCTTGAACCCACGGGATCACTGCAGTTACTAGACAGGACAAATCAGAAACAGACAAGAATAATAAGGACTCTGATCTTCAAGACTGAAGTTCTGGGCCATTTCCTCAAGTCAAAAGACCTGAAAAAGTTTAATGATCTCTAAAAACAAAAGGAATAGGATATGAACAGGTTAATAAATAAGTTATAAAGACCAATTTTGGTCTTGTAAACAATAGCTGAAATGAAGACTATGTAAAAGTATTAACACACTGTATGTTTCACTTACTATATGTATGCATTATAAATAATAGTATATATCTACACATTTATAGTTATATTACATAAATTTTGCTCCATCTTGTTTGCCTTTACTTTATAAACATTTTGTGAGAGTGACCATTGTTATGATGTAAGATTCAGGTTTACAGTTATTAAAGTCATACAGTGATCAAAGGGCTTCCCAGGTAGGAGAGTAGTAAAGAACCCACCAGCCAATGCAGAAGCTGCAGGAGAGGCAAGTTCAATCCCCAGGATGAGAAGAACCCCTGGAGTGGGAGATGGCAGCCTGTCCCAGTTTTCTTGCCTGCAAAATTCCAATGGACACAGACCTTGATGGGCTATAGTACATAAGGTGGCAAGAGTTGGAAACAACTGAGCGACTGAGATCACACAGCACATGATGACAAAATGAGAATGAGAATGAATGTTACCAGACATAAGAGCAACCAATGGATTTCATATATGTTCTTTTGGGCAAACAATTAGCATGTTTTTATTAACATGCAGGAGACTTCAGTACATTAGATGGGAATGTGTTGTTTTCCTGATGTTATTTCACTTTTAAGTATATATCAGTATTCTGGCCTAGAGAATTCCAAAGGGGTCGCAAAGAGTCGAACACAATTGAGTGACTTTCACTTTCTTTTTAAAAGTGGTGTGTATTAATGTTTAAGAGTAAACAGGTTGCTGTTGTTGCTATTTAGTTATTCAGCTGTGTTTGACTCTTTGTCATTCCAGAGACTGTAGTACACCAAACTCCCTGTCCATCACCATCTCCCAGAGCTTGCTCAAATTCATGTCCATCAGATCAGTGATGCCATTCAGCCATCTCGTCCTCTGTCATCCCCTTCTCCTGCCTTCAATCCTTCCCAGCATCAAGGTCCTTTCTAATGAGTCAGGTATTCGCATCAGGTGGCCAAAATATTGGAGCTTCAGCATCACTCCTTCCAATGAATATTCAGGATTGATTCCCTTTAGGAGTGACTGGTTGGATCTCCTTTCAATCTAAGGGATTCTCAAGAATCTTCTCCACTACCATAGTTCAAAAGCATCAACTCTTTGGTATTCAGCCTTCTTTATGGCCCAACTCTCACATCCATACATGACTACTGGAAAAACTATAACTTTGACTAGAAAAAACTTTGTCAGCGAAGTCACATCTCTGCTTTTTAATACATTGTCCAGGTTTGTCATAGCTTTTCTTCTAAGGAGCAACTGTCTTTTAATTTCATGGCTGCAGTCACCATCTGCAGTGATTTTGGAAGCCAAGAAAATAAAGTGTCACTGTAGGGGACGACCGAGGATGAGATGGCTGGACAGCATCACAGACTTAATGGAGTGAGTCTGAGTGAACTCCGAGAGATGGTAATGAACAGGGAGGCCTGGCGTGCTGCGATTCATGGGTTTGCAAAGAATCGGACATGACTGAGTGACTGAACTGAACTGAACTGTTTCCATTGTTTGCCATGAAGTGATGGGACTGGATGCCATGATCTTGGCTTTTTAATGTTGAGTTTTAAGCCAGCTTTTTCATTATCCTCTTTCACCTTCATTAAGAGGCTCTTTAGTTCTTTTTTGCTCTCTGCCATAATGGTGGTGCCATTTGCATATCTGAGGTTATTGGTATTTCTCCTGGCAATCTTGGTTGATTCCATCTTGTGCTTCATCCAGCCTGACATTTAACATGATGTATTTTGCATATAAGATAAATAAGCAGGGTGACAATATATAGCCTTGATGTACAACTTTCCCAATTGGGAACCAGTCTGTTGTTCTGCTTCCAGTTCTAACTGTTGCTTCTTGACCTGCATACAGGTTTCACAGGAGGCAGGTAAGGTGGTCAGGTATTCCCACCACTCTTCACAGTGGTGCATATTAATGGTTAATAGTAAGGAGGTGCAATTTATAGTTACCTCTTAATTTAACGTTAAAGTACAATTTTAATAGTAAAGAGGTATATCTAGTATAATGCGTGATGTACTAGACATTGTCTATCAGGTTTTGGCCACCTTTTCAACCCCTTCTAGTTAACTGAATAGCTCAAAATCTTGAAAGCTGATGAAAACCATATTGCCTAGATTATGTTACTCAGAGTCTAGGCAAGATGTGGTTTTGGTCCATGAGCTTCACTGACAGGAAATCTGCAGTGACGCCAAGGAGGCAGAGGATGCTCTTCTTGGAGTGGTTGCAGTCAAGGATTGTGCTGTAACAGATAGGACTGTTTTGGGGGCCAGAACCACATCTTCTGACTGTGCAATGATTTACAGTGGCAGACAGCAGCCACAGAAGCACCACTGGGTGCAGTGATAGCAGTTTTCCAAACGTCTGGACTATAATCGTGGTGGCAAGATCTGGTAAGCAAGTATCAGATTCCCACAGCAGGTCTGAGTTTTCTCCTCTAGCCCTCCAGGGATGTTGTGCACCAAATTTCCTATTGGTCATCCATTCTTAAAATAAATGAAAAACCCAGAGTTTTCTGTTTTCATTGTGAATTCTGATTCATATAAACATTTTTCAACCATGTGTTACACATACATCAATGGTTTCAGAATTCATTTACAATTTGTCAAGGAGAAATATCAGCATCATAGGACTAGATCAATAACATTTGTTTTATGGATGATAAGAAATGTAGTTATTTTAGTAAATTAAGCATACAAATCTCTCTATTTTGATAGATATAAATATATATATACACACACACACACAATTAGTTGTATTCTCTTTATTTCATAAAATATGTTCATTTGAAGTATATCTGAGATCACTATATAGCCACAGGATATCAAAATGCTTATTTTATTTCAAAATGTGGAACTGTGGTATTGGAGAAGACTCTTGAGAGTCCCTTGGACTACACAGAGATCCAACCAGTCCATTCTGAAGGAGATCAGCCCTGGGATTTCTTTGGAAGGAATGATGCTAAAGCTGAAACTCCAATACTTTGGCCACCTCATGAAAAAGTACATCAAAGCTATATATTGTCACCCAGCTGATTTACTTTATATGCAGAGTACATCATGAGAAATGATGGGCTGGATGAAGCACAAGCTGGTATCAAGATTACTGGGGGAAATATCAATAACCTCAGGTATGCAGATGACACCACCCTTATGGCAGAAAGCAAAGGAGAACTAAAGAGCCTCTTGATAAAAGTGAAAGAGGAGAGTGAAAAACTTGGCTTAAAACTCAACATTCAGAAAACTAAGATCATGGCATTTGGTCTCATCGCTTCATGGCAAATAGATGGGGCAACAGTGGAAACAGTGACAGACTTTATTTTTTTGGTGTCCAAAATCACTGCAGATGGTGACTGCAGCCATGAAATCAAAAGACATTTGCTCCTTGGAAGAAAAGTTATGACCAACCTAGACAGCAGAGACATTACTTTACCAACAAAGGTAAACGAACAGTTTTACCAGCAAAACTAGATTTACCAACTAGTTTACCAACAAAACTAGACATAGTGTCTAATCAAAGCTATGGCTTTTCCAGTAGTCATGTATGGATGTCAGAGGTGGACTATAAAGAAAGCTGAGTGCTGAAGAATTGATGCTTTTGAACTGTGGTGTTGGAGAAGACTCTTGAGAGTTCCCTGGAAAGCAAAGAGATCCAACCAGTCCATCCTAAACGAACTCAGTCCTATTCATTCAGGAATGATGCTGAAGATGAAACTCCAAAACTTTGGCCACCTGATGCGAAGAACTGACTCACTGGAAAAGACTCTTATGCTGGGAGGGATTGGAGACAGGAGGAGAAGGGGACGACAGAGGATGAAATGGCTGGATGGCATCACTGACTCGATGCACATGAGTTTGAGTGGACTCCGGGAGTTGGTGAGGGACAGGGAGGCCTGGCGTGTTGCTATTCATGGGGTCACAAAGAGTCAGACACGACTGAGTGACTAAACTGAACTGAATATTCCATTGTGTATATGTACCACAACTTTCTTATAGGTATCCTCTCACATCAGTCAGAATGGCCATCATCAAAAATATCTACAAAAAAATATTCTGGAAAGAGTGCTCATGGTGGGAATGCAGACTGATACTAGCACTATGGAGAACAGTATGGAGATTACTTTAAAAAGCTAGGAATAAAACTACTGTATGATCTAGCAGTCCCACTACTGGGCATATAACCTGAGGAAACCAGAATTGAAAAATACACATGTACCCCAGTGTTCACTGTAGCACCATTTATAATAGCTAGGACATGGAAGGAACCTAGATATCGATCAGCAGATGAATGGATAAGAAAGTTGATGAAAGAAATCAAAGGTGACACAAATAGATGGAGAGATATAACATGTTCTTGGATTGGAAGAATCAATATACTGATAATGACTATACTACCCAAAGCAATCTATAGATTCAATGCAACTGCTATTTAACTACCAACAGTATTTTTCACAGAACTAGAGCAAATAATGTTACAATTTGTATGGAAACACCAAAGACCCCAAATAGCCAAAGCAATTTTGAGAAAGATGAATGGAACTGGAGGAATCAACCTTCCTGACTTCAGACTGTACTACAAAGCTTCAGTCATCAAGACAGTACGGTACCAGCACAAAAACAGAAATATAGACCAATGAAACAAGATAGAAAGCCCAGAGATAAATCCACATATCTATGGGCATCTTATCTTTGACAGAGGTGGCAAAAATAAACAATGGAGAAAAGACAGTCTCTTCAACAAGTGGTGCTACGAAAACTGGTCAACTACATGTAAAAGAATGAAGTTAGAACACTTTCTAACATCATACATGAAAATAAACTCAGATGGATGAAAGACCTAAAAAAACAGAAATATAGACCAATGAAACAAGACAGAAAGCCCAGAGATAAATCCACATATCTATGGGCATCTTATCTTTGACAGAGGTGGCAAAAATAAACAATGGAGAAAAGACAGTCTCTTCAACAAGTGGTGCTACGAAAACTGGTCAACTACATGTAAAAGAATGAAGTTAGAACACTTTCTAACATCATACATGAAAATAAACTCAGAATGGATGAAAGACCTAAATGTAGACCAGAAACTATAAAAACTAAGTCTTAGAGAAAAACATAAGCAGAATACTGTCTGACATAAATCACAGCAAGATCCTCTATGACCCACTTCCCAGAGTAATGGAAATAAAAACAAAAATAAACAAATGGAACCTAGTTAAACTTAAAAGCTTCTGCACAACAAAGAAAACTATAAGCAAGGTGAAAAGACAACCCTCAGAATGGTAGAAAATAACAGCAAAGGAAATAACTGACAAAGAATTAACCTCTACAATAAACAAGCAGCTCATGTAGCTCAATACCAGAAAAACAAACAACTCAATCAAAAAAATGGGCAGAAGACCTAAACGGACATTTCTCCAAAGGAGACTTACAGATGGCTACTAAACACATGAAAAGATGCTCAATATCACTCATTATCAGAGAAATGCAAATCAAAACTAGAGGCAGGCAGATTCTTTCCCACTGTGCCATCTAGGAAGCCCCTTGGAAATCACTTGGGAAGTCCCTGGGAAATCCCCAGGGCTGCAAGAGACATGGGTTCAATCCCTGAGTCAGAAAGATCCCCTAGAGTAGGAAATGGCAAACACACTCCAGTATTCTTGCATGGAAAATTCCATGGAGAGGGGAGGTTGGTGCACCTACAGTCCATGAGGTTGCAAAAAGTCAGATGACTGAGCATGTACTCACAGTAAAGCTCATATTGTTGTTATTCAGTTGTATCCAACTCTCTGCAACTGCATGGACTCATAAATGCAGATAAATTGAAACTGCTAAACTCAATTCTGCAGAATATGTATAGTTTTTTTTACAGCATATTCTTCATATCTGTACTAAAAGGCAAAAATCTAAAAATTATCAAGCAATACTTGAAAAGTATTTATAGTAATTTACAAAGCCTTTACACATCAAATAAAGTTCTAACAAGTTTAAAAAGTAGCACTACTTTTATTACAGTTATTTATTTTTTTTAATTTTATTTTTACTTATTTCTATGTTACAATATTGTATTGGTTTCA
>SJYC01003131.1:0-11489 GCA_006408675.1 Madoqua kirkii | reverse complement strand
TATCAAAAAATTTGGTAAAACTGCTCTGCAAATTATCTTATGTAGTCCACTTACATATATCTCCATCTCTGTGAGGATAATAAAACTTTTCCAAACACTCAAAAATTCTAAAGGCTCGGAAATTCAGCACATGATAGTTAGCTTGATATGTGGGGTCTTTCTCTAAATTTGGTATCTAAACCTTATGTAGTTTTATGAATACGATTATATTTTTGGGAGAAGTTTTGCTATTAAATTATTTTAGTATAATATATCATTGTAGAAATCCTCTGGTAATAAAAGGCAATATAAGGACATGCTGGTTTAACCTAGCATGTCTCAAATGTATTTTACTATATTTGATTTTATTTTAATGGAAAAACACACTAATCACATTAGAAAATAATGATCCATGATTCCACTTTGGGAAATAATATTTTGGAAAGAAGGACTTCAAAATTCATAATGTATTGATTGGTATGATCCTCTGGGAAGGGCATGATATTTATAAGTACAGCTAGCCCTGCATGGTCTTAGATTCCCATATTCGCAGATTCAACCAACCTCTGAGCACAACTATCCAAAAGAAAAAAGCAAAATTTGAATGTTTGGCATATCACTTACACTGTATTAGATACTATAAGTAACTTGGATAAACAGCGAGGTCCTACTGTCTGATCCAGGAATCAAACCTGGGTCTCCTGCATTGTAGGCGGATTTTTTAACATTTGTACCCGTGAAACACAAGGGAACATATTTAATAACCCATGATAAATCATAATGGAAAAGAATATGTATATATGCATAATCACTTTACTCAATTTACATTTTTTAAAGAATTATATTCAATAAAACATATTAAAAAAATAAGTAACATGGAGGTGACTTAGAGTGTACATAGATTGTTTGAAAACACTAAACCATTTTATCCAAGAGACTTTAGTGTAGGAGGATTTTGGTGTCCACTGGGGCCGTGGAACCAATGCCCTTGAATACTGAGGGATGACTATATAATAAGCTAGTTTTATGTAACTCATCTATTATGATCCTAGGGAAAATGTTATTTTCTGGAAGCCCCAGTTCCTTTGTTCATAAAATCATATTACTTTGACAACTTAAAAAGATCATCCTGAAGAATTTTTTATAAACTTAAATGTAGTATATGAATTTTCATAATTATCATCTCAGTTATTGCATTATATGATCTCTGCTTGAATAATGGAAAGTTAACTATGTAAAATATGTCACACATTCCCACTAAGTGATTCTAATTGTTTGAGTCTTTTCTTCATAGTGATTAACAATCTAATTCCCATAATACTCATTTATCTAATTTCAGCTGCTGCACAAAAGTTCTATCTTGAACAACTGCAGGGTTACACCATGTTCTCAGATAGGAAAGCAAAATTATAACAGTGCCATTTCTCTCTTAGTTAATTTATAAACTGAATGCATTTTCAACAAAAGCACCATCAAGATTTATTTCCTGGAACTATACAAACTGATTTAAAAGTTCCTGTACGTTCTAAGGTTCAACCAGAAGGAAGACCTAGGAAACATGTGAGAAAAAAAGGCATGTGAAGGTGATGATTAGTAACTGAAGATGTGAAAACTGTGCAGTATTTTGTTAGACTAACCAGATAATCCAATGGAATAAATTAGAAAATCTCAAAAGAAACACAAGTACATGGGGAAATTTAGTATGAGATTTTAAAATTATGCCTCACATTAGTGGAGCTAAAATTGTTTAATAAGTTGTTTTGAAGACCCAGGTTCAGTCCCTGGGCTGGAAAGATTCTCCTGGAGAAGGAGATGGCAACCCACTCCAGTATTCTTGCCTGGAAAATGCCATGGACAGAGGAGCCTGGCAGGCTACAGTCCATGGGGTTGCAAAGAGTCAGACATGACTGGGTGGCTTCACTTTCAACTTTGGGGTAATTGGATAGCCCATGAAAAAAGATAAAGTGAATATATCTTTACACCAGTATAAATTCAAAATGAATCCAATTTAAATTTAAAGGGGAGGTAGAGCAGATTGTGGTGAATTCTAGGTATGACTAAGAATCTAGAAAAATGATTAAACTATGTGGTTGTATTATAGGGAGTATGCAGGAAAAATACCATAATTCAGTTGTAATAAATGACAAAAAGGAAGAACATACTTTTATTTTATAAATGTTAAATTACAGCAAAGGATGCACATGCATTAGATAGAATTTCCAAAAGTAGAGGCAGTACTAACAACCTATAACTGGACAGCATTTGGCCAGATGGTTCAGAGAAAATAAATGCAAACCGTCCTTATATATAATAAGAAAATAAATTTTTCCCATAATAAAGGGAATGCTAATAAAAGCTACCAGATTAAGACCTTTTCTTGAATTTGTAACACTGGAAAAACAATTTAACGATACATTCCATTGTCTAAACTATACGAAGAAGAAGAACATTTACAATTAACGTAGCTTAAAAATGGTATGTGAAAAGCTGACACATTTGAAAAGACCCTGATGTTGGGAAAGGTTGAGGGCAGGGAGAGAAGGGGACAAAAGAGGATGAGATGGTTGGATGGCATCACCAACACAATGGACATGAATTTGGGTGGACTCTAGGAGTTGCTGATGGACATGGAGGCCTGGCAGACTGTGATTCATGGGGTCACAGAGTCGGACACGACTGAGCAACTGAACTGAACTGAACTGAAAAATGGTATCAGTCCTATGAATACTGAGTAAAATTACAATAGTCAAGTTTGCTAAACATTCTTATTAAATTCAATATAATCACAGAACTTGCAAAACAGTTATTTTTAAATTTTCTTACACTCAAGCTTCATAAATACTAAAGCTGAAACTCTAAAACTTTGGCCACCTGATGTGAAGAGTTGACTCATTGGAAAAGACTCTGATGCTGGGAGGGATTGGGGGCAGGAGGAGGAGGGGATGACGGAGGATGAGATGGCTGGATGGCATCACTGACTCGATGGACATGAGTTTGAGTGAACTCCAGGAGTTGGTGATGGACAGGGAGGTCTGGTGTGCTGCAATTCATGAGGTTGCAAAGAGTTGGATACGACTGAGCTACTGAACTGAACTGAACACTCATGCTTCATAAATATAGTCTATATATCTACTCAGGATTGTTGTATAACACTGAATAGAAGTGATGATTGTTGACACTTGTGATTTAATGAGCATATGTTTACTATTTCACTATTAAATGTGCTCATTACTACATGGTGTTTTGTTTTAAACTATTTATTTCGCTTGTTGGTAAAGTTATTTTATTTTGATTATTGCATACCAATCATTTTTTTTAATTGAAGGATAAATGCTTTACAGAATTTTGTTGTTTTCTGTCAAACCTCAACATGAGTCAGTCATAGGTATATATATAAACACCCTCTCTTTCGAACCTCCCTCCCCTTTCCCTCCATCCCACTCCTCTAGGTTGATACAGAGACCCTGTTTGAGTTTCCTGAGCCAACAGCAAATTCTTATTGGCTCTCTATTTTATATATGGTAGTATAAGTTTCCATGTCCCTCTTTCCATTCATCTCACTCTCTCCTCACCATCCTTCTTACAGTAACTTTAAAAAATATATATTATAGAAATTATCAGTTATTTGGGGGAGTCCCTGGTGGCTCAGATGGTAAAGAATGCCGGTGACACAGGTTTGACTCCTGGGTTGGGAAGATCTCCTGGGGAAGGAAATGGCAACCCACTCCAGTACTCTTGCCAGGGGAATCCATGAACAGAGGAGCCTGGGGGTCTACAGTCCATGGGGTCGCAAAGAGTTGGGCAAGACTGAGTGACTAACACTTATGTACTTATCAATTACAAGTCTTTTAAAATCTCTTTCGATGATTTACATTAAATTTCTTAAAATAATAGAATTTTACATTTAGAGCAAGTTCAATTTGCTGTTGCCTTATATTTTTTAATTGTTTGATTATTTTAATGGTTTCTAAAGAAATTAATATTGTGCAATATTTTCATTCAGCATACAAAATTTGAATGAATAGAAATAAATATTTTCACCATCAAACAATAAGTTTATGAGAATAACTCTCTACAGCTACTCACCGTACATACCTTGAAACTATGCCACAACAATGAAAACTCAAGCATCTCTACTTACCCTGTTTAACACAAACATTTGCTAAGTGATTGATAGTGAAACATGGTGATAATGGGAGAAAATGAAGGTGAAGGATGAAGAATGAAAACATCATATCTTTGTGCCACGTGGATGATCCCTGATGTACCTTAGGGAAGAAATAGTACACCTTACCTGGAATGCTCAAAATCACCGTAGGTCACTGAAAAAATTTGAGATTTAGTTTTCTTTTAATATTATAGAGAATAAAATACTCCATGATTACATGTACTAAATAAAAAAGAATTAATATCATAGCATTAACCTACCACCTCGTGTCACTTTGGAAACTATTACAATATCCAAAACTAATAAATTATATTTTGTATACATAAAGCAGCTTACAAAATTCATTATTTAATCATGATAGTAACTTGCTTACTATAAATAAGTAAATCCCTAGTAACTAGGAATTTAGAAAGGTTATAAGTAAAATTTAGCAAGTGAGTTTTTCAGGTGAACGGAACTGTTGACCATCAAAGAGAGGTTATAGTTTGTCAGGGATATGGTGTATATATGCTCAGTCACTCAGTCATGTCTGAGTCTTTGTGAACCCCTGGACCGTACAACACCAGGCTCCTCTGCATATGGAATTCTCCAGGAGAGACTTTTGGAACTGGTTGCCATTTCCTTTTACTTCCACCTTATATCTATTCTCATTTTGATTAATATTTTTGTATCCATAATCACGATTGAATTTTCCCAGTGTTTTTTATTGTGCATGTTAAAAACGGATAACTGATGCTATCTATAATTATTAATGTGACATATTCCATGTCACTGTTGTATTTCTAGCCACCTTTGTTTTTTCTCATTCCATCCTTGTTTAACTTGCAAACTATGGTGTTTTAAAATCTTAAAAAGTGACCTAAGACCTAATACAGATGTTTCTTCTCTAAGGAATTTCAGTCTAGAATTTTTCTGCAACTTTTTCAGTCACAAATGGTCTCACCTTATAAAAATCCAATAGCTGTTGAAACTACTGCATTCTTTATTTTCTCTCTTGAATTGGGCACAGTAATTCCTTGTAGATTTTTCAAATATTTGATAGAGTTAATAAATAAATATCATTAACAACAGCAAAAAAAATGCACAAATACTTATTACAATTAAGAAGTAAGATCAAAACTAAAGTCTTCTCTCTTTAAATGCTAAGAAAATGGAGAGGACAAAAAGAATCTTAAGAGCCACAGTTAATTTCATATTCATAAAGGAAGTTCCACTTTCTATGGAAATACTATTCTAGGAATCACCATAGCACATTTTTCCCTAAAACCTTTTATATTTTCCTGTGAGGAAAATTGTAGCTTGGAGTTTTTATCAGTGGCCAAATGTCTGCATCAAATCAATTGAAGGAATGATAAACAATGCATCACAAGGCCAGATATTCAAGTAACTGGTTTAACACATGCAGGCATGCTAAGCTGCTTCAGCTGTGTCCAAATCTGAAACCGTATGGACTATAGCCCATGAGGCTTTTCTGTCCATGGAATTCTCCAGGCAAGAATACTGGAGTGAGTTGCTGTGCCCTCCTCCAGGGATTCTTCACAGCCAAGGGATCACACCCGCTTAAGTTTATGGCATTAGCAGGCAGCTTGATAACCACTAGCACCATCTGGGAAGGCCAAACTGGTTTAATATTACAATATAGATGGATGGTTGAAATCTTATGAATAAGCAGAAATGTACACATTGAGCAGTCTCAATGTTGTGTATGGCAAAACCAGTTCAATATTGTAAAGTAAGTAACCTCCAATTAAAATAAATAAATTTAAAAATTAAAATAAGAGTACTAGGTGTGTGTGTGTGTGTGTGTGTGTGTGTGTGTGTGTGTGTGTGTGTGTGTGTGTGTGTGTGTATGTATGTATGTATGTTATCTGGTCCCATAATTTCATGGAAAATAGGTGGGGAAACAATGGAAACAGTTACAGACTTTGCACTGGGAGACTCCAAAATCACTGTAGATGGTGACTGCAGCCATGAAATTAAAAGACACTTGCTCCTTGGAAGAAAAGCTTTGACCAAACTAGACACATATTAAAAAAAAAACAGAGACATTACTTTGCTGACAAAGGTCCTTCTGGTCAAACCTATGGTTTTTCCAGTAGTCCTGTATGGATATGAGTTGGACTATAAAGAAAGATGAGCCCTAAAGAATTTATGCTTTTGAACTATAGTTTTGAAGAAGAATCTTGAGAGTCCCTTGGGCTTCAAGGAGATCAAACCAGTCAATCCTAAAGGAAATCAGTCATGAATATTCATTGGAAGGACTAATGCTGAAGCTGAAGCTCCAATACTTTGGCCGCCTGATGAGAACTGACTCCTTGGAAAAGACCCTGATGCTGGAAAAGGCTGAAGGCAGGAGAAGGGGATGATGAGATGTTTGGATGGCATCACCAACTTGATGGACACAAGTTTCAACAAGTTCCAGGTGTTGGTGATGAACAGGGAAGCCTGGAGTGCTGTAGTCCATGGGGTTGCAAAGCTTCGGACATGACTGTGCAACTGAATTGAACTGAACTGATTAGCTCAACACACAGATGTCCTCTTTTTTCCTTTAAGTTTTCAGAATAATTTGGAGAGTTAATTTGGATGTTCTATATCTCTTTTAAAAATTGTGCAGCAAACTGGCCTGATCATTTTAATTTTCTAAAAAAATTTCTAATAGCAAAGAAATTTTTAAAAATCTATCTAGACATCTAGGTTGCTTCCCTGTCCTGGCTATTATAAACAGTGCTGGGGGGTTTAGGATGGGGAACACATGTACACTCGTGGCAGATTCATGTTGATATATGGCAAAACCAAAATAATATTGTAATTAGCCTCCAATTAAAATTAAAAAAAAAACAAACAAAAAAATCTATCTGAATTATAATTAAAGAGCAGCAACATATATACACTACCATGTGTAAAATAGATAGCTGATGAGAAGTTGCTGTATAACACAGGGAGCCCAGCTTAGAGCTCTGTGATAGCCTAGAGGGTGGATTGGTGGAGGGGAGGGAGGTTCAAGAGGGAGGCGATATGTGTACAGTTATGGCTGATTTGTGTTATTGTATGCCAGAAACCAACACAATATTTGTAAAGCAATTTTCCTCCAGTTAAAAACTAAATTAAAAAAGAATATATTATACCCAGCCATTCAGTATACAATTATATATAGGAGGCATTTGTGATAATGATAATGATGAAAAAACCTTCATACCACTTATTATAATGTTGCACCCTTTAACATGCATTTTCACAAATGTTAATGTAAAACACTTCAATACAATTAAGAAGGTAGAATGGTTATGATATTCATTTCACAGGTTAAATTATTCTCCTTTGTGTTACAGGTCTAAACCTCTCCAATCTTAAAACAGATTTATTTCCCACAGTATTTTCTAGCTAATTTTTTATATATCAGTTCCTTTTCAATTCCAAAATATTGGACTAAGGTACTTCTTTCCAAAATCATATCTTGACAAGCTGACTCAAAAGCAAACTGAGAGAGGCAAAAGCAAACTTAGAGAGGCAAAAGTATGCCTAGAATCACGGGACAAGTGAGTCACAAAACCTTTGCACAAAGAAGGTACTTAGTGTCTTAGATCAGGTTGCTAGTTTATATCCATTCATTGTTGCCATACCAATATCAAACAAAGTCATTATAATTTTTTTTTTTTTAGTTCAAAATCTCAACCCTGGTCTTCAGTATGAAAACATTTAGAAACCAGTACTTTAGGCTTTTTTTTTTAACTTTACAATATTGTATTGGTTTTGCCATACATTAACATGAATCCACCATGGATGTACACATGTTCCCAATCCTGAATCCCCCTCATCTCCCTCCGCATATCATTTGTTTTGATGATAGTTTATTAGAAGAATTTTGTGGGCAAATGACATAACTGCAAATTGACTGTGCGAGTGAGTGTGTTTGTGTGTGTGTTTGTAATCAACACAGGTTTATTATACTATCTCATTAGATTTATGTTGAGACAGTAAGATAATACATTGCTCAATAAGCATGGAATTAATAAACATCAAGTAACTTGAAAGTGACAAGTGAAAAAGAATAAAATATTTTGGTTATTTGAATTGCATTTTCAGGTGTCTTCTTCACTAAAAATCTCTGGCTATCCTGTACGATAAAGTTTTTCACTCATGATTTGGGATTAATTGGGCTCTGTCCTCCTACACTTGTTAATATTTCATGGAGATTTCTTGCTAAACAATCTCCTTAAAAATGACTACATCCAAAGAAGTAATAATACTCACCATGAGGAGAGAAACATTAAAAACAGCACTAAGGAAAGGCCAACATAGAAGGGAAAAGAGACAGCACTGGAAAGGGAGGTAATTTTTGTGTCTAATATACATATGTATTGTATGGCATATGTATGTGAGCAAATGTACTTTTTGAATGAATATTAATATAAACCAATGGGGAACAGGATAAATACTAATTTGAAAGGGGAATAAATGAATTAGCTAAATGTGCAATAGTATTCAGTATGAACCAGAATTTAAATGTGAACATTGGCAGAGCTTGATAAGGAATGAAGGGGGAGGAGAGTAAGAGTGATAAACTTTAAAAAAAGGAAAAGAAGAAATAAGTCATGCCCACTTCTCCCTACATGCCACTGAGAACAAGTGTTCAAGTAGTTTACAGTCTCTTGCCAAGAGCACTTTTATTATTGGTCATCTTACCAACTAAGTGCTTTGTTTCCCAAGATTTCATTTCCAATTACCTTTCTATTAGATGTGTCAAATTTAAATTCCACCAAGACAGCCATTTTTGTCTGTTACTACAATGTTCTGTTCCATTGAATAAAACCCAACAACTCCCATTTAGCAGCTTTTTCAATCAAAACAAATCCAATTCCTTTCATTAGAGCTATGTAGCTCATCAAACCCATCTAGGAAATGTTGACCGACTGTGTATTATAGAATGTTCACCTTGGAACTTCTTTTCACATATGATTTAGAGAACAATGACCATCTAATTAACTCCAAAATTTGCAATTTCCCCAAAGTACATGGGAATTCTTTCTTAGAAACTAATGATAATTTCATGTTTTCCTTTGATGGATGTTGGCTGACTTCTCACTTTCTCATGTATAAACATTTACAATTCTATCATCAGTAGAGCCAAGAAATAGATGAAGCTAAGCTGCTTGACTAATTGACTGGCATTAACATAATTAAACATATTAAGATCTAGATTGATAGCCACTGTGTGGCTTTAACGACTAGCATGTTCATTTCAGTTAATCTGCCATTAGGCCTTTAACATAATGGGCTCAACAGAACATAAAGTTATTATTTTCCAGATTTTTGACATATGGGATACCATTATTAATATCACCATAAAATTACATATTTAACAGTGAATGATAATTTTAAGAGGTTTTCAATAATCATAATGGTAGCCTTGTTATAATTTGAAATTCTTTCATTTTGTAGACCATTAATAAAATGTAGGATTAGCTATAGAGAAATTCACTGTTGGCAACTTTTCATTAGCACATTAATTCATTTCTTTATGACCTTCCATATGCACAGAAGTAAGACAGGCTTTACGAAACCCTGGAGTGTTGCAAAGGTAGCTGGGGAAAGGCTTTATAATCTTAGAAGGAATGCATAAGAGGCAGCTAAAAATCAAATGGAAAAATGCAGTGACATAGTTTCCTGAAAACAACAGACACATTTCTGAGGGGATGTAAACAAAATCATCAGCAGGACAGAAGAGAGGTCCTAGGAAAAATTATTTTAATAAAACTCACCTTGGGCTTACTTTTTTAATTAGGTGGTTGTCATTCACTGGACAATAAAAAGTAATGAAATATTAGGGATTTGTGTGAAGTACCTGACAATGTGGGCTTCCCTGGTGGCTCAGTGGTTAAGAATCCTGCAATGCAGGAGAAATGGGTTCAGTCCCAAGGTCAAGATGATTTGCTGGAGAAGGAAATGGCAACCCACTCCAGTATTCTTGCCTGGAAAATCTCACGGACAGAGCAGCCTGGTGGGCTACAGTCCATAGGGTCTCAAAGAGTCAGACATAGTGACTAAACAACAAAAATAACAACCTAAGAAGGCAACATGGAGAAAATGCAGAAATTAGACAATGCTGAGAAACCTTAAGAACTAATTACATATTATATTTTCTCTAACTTTGTTTGTTTCCCATTAGCTTGCTATGAACTCAGGAACTGATATGGAATGTATACGACTATGGCTTATATGAATAGAATACACATAATCATTTATACCTACTGATATAGATCTTACTTTCTTTTCAGTTACCCATAAGGACATCTTTACTCTGTAGAGGTGGGACACAGGATTTTCAACTTGGTTCACCCAAAAGGTACTGAGGAATTATTTGCTGACATTCAAATGATAAAAGCTGTTTAAGTGTGAAAGGAAATAGCAACCCACTCCAGTACTCTTGCCTGGAGAATCCCATGGAGGGAGGAGCCTGGTAGGGTACAGTCCATGGCATCACAAAGAATCGGACACGACTGAGTGACTTCACTTTCACTTTTCACTTTCAGTCTCTATCTAAGCTTATCACTAAAGTGTAATACAGCACAGAGTAGAAATGTAACCAAAATGCATGAAATTTAAAGCACATTTGGTATTCCTTGTATAAGGAAAAAGAATTTTCTATGTTTTTTCTGTGATCCTAGGAACAATGTCTATTCCTAATTATGTCTAATAATCCTAATTAAGATTAATGTTAGCGCTATTCAGTCACTGATTCATGTCTGACTCTGCAACATCATGGACTGTAACACACCAGGCTCCCTGGGGTCCTCCATTGACTCCAGGAGTTAGCTCAAATTCATGTCCATTGAGTTGATGATACTATCTAACCATCTCATCTTCTTCTGCCCCCTTCTCATTTTGCCTTCAATCTTTACCAGCATCAGGATTTTTTCCAGTGAGTCAGCTCTTTGCATCAGGTGGCCAAAATACTGGAGCTTCAGCTTCAAAATTAGGTCCCTTCAATGAATATTCAGGATTGAGTTCATTTAGGATTGACTGGTTTGATCTCTTTGCTGTCCAAGGGACTCTCAAGAGTCTTTTCCAGTACCACAATTCAAAATCATCATTAATCAATTAACTCATTGATAACTGCTGCATGCTTATGTAATAACAAGCATCAATTTTCTAGTATATATTTGACTTATAATGATTTATTATAAAGCTAAAAAGTATTGTCATGAATATAGACAGAAAACATAATATTCTGAAAATAATTTATTTATTTATATGTATTAACACTTTCTATAAAAGGTCATGATGATGTCAGATAAAAAAGGGTACAGTGAATAATTAAACACAATATATCAACTAACAGTAT
>SJYC01003126.1:0-10394 GCA_006408675.1 Madoqua kirkii | reverse complement strand
GTAATGCAATTATTTTTCAATAAAAAATAAATAAGTTAGAAAAAAAAAAACTACTCCTTATTGAATTGATCAAAGTCACTTGTCTAGGATATTCATCCTGTGAATACACTAAACAACTGGATGCCATAAAGGAAATGGTTCTTTTCTTAATTTTAATCTATTATACTTCACAATAGACTCTACCACATAACCTAATATATCCATGTTAATATGATAATTATATAATCCCAATGTTTTTTTGCTGGGAGTATACATGCCAGAATGAGGGAACATCAAGCTACTAAGTAGCTTGACCTTTTGGTCTTGCCTGGCTTTGTGGCTGAAAGCATATGTAGCTCTAGCTGCATCTCATGCAGAATAATGACAGAATAATCACTGGGGCATGAAACCACAACCTGTAGGGAGTTAATCATGACCATTAATCTCTGCTGCATTCCTCTAGTATTTGAGGCTAGGAGCAGTGACAGAAAGAGATTTCATTTTGTTTACTGAATATAAATGAGTCCCAAATCAGCTTCTTGGTAGAAATGGAGAAGAAAACAATATTACAGGTCACTAATTTGAAAGTGCATATTGTGTGAAATTGCATATTGAGACTCACTTCTATTGGGCTATATTTGATCTTTTTACTTCAGTTGCCCCATCTTAGGACTCAGAGGATATGTATCTCCATTGCTAAGTTCTTATCATCAAAGTTCTCAGACACAGATGTCTGAGAGTAGTTTATGGAAAGTAAACCTTCCTGATATCCTCAGTTGAAATAATTATGTCCCGAAACTAAAAAAAACAAAAAGATTTAGGGTTTTTTTTTTTTTTTTACTTTTTACATTGCCTTTCTAGTATAATCTTAACCATGAGATTACTGCATATACTTATACAGAATTTATGTTAGCTTGCTGCTTCTAAAATTCCATTGATAATATCTGTTGCAAACAATCCAGAAGAGCTGTGCAGATTGAAAACAGGAATCATAAGACCTTATAACAATGTGTGTTTTAATAATAAAACAATGGGAACATTTTTCTGATATTTGAAATCAATGGGAAGTTGGTGGATAGGGCTGTTCAATATTTGGGAAAGAGTTAGAAGTACATTAAAAAGAAAAATTTAGCAAAAATTTTGACTATGTTGGTGTCTAAATTAAAGTTTTATGTTAGATTCAATAGCTTTATAAAAACTATGTAATATTCATTAATCACTACCACCATCATCATTCACATACACACACACCCTCAGAAGAAAATAATAAACACAATAAAGAAGAAGCTTGTTGTAAGAAAAAAAGAACTGGATTTCACTTAAAAATTTCCTGATTGGAGACCTGACTCTGTGACCTGACTCTGTCCCTCATAACTCACATAAACTCAGACAAGTAACTTAACCCACTGACGCCTCAGTTTCCTCACCTCAAATGTAAAAGAACTGAACAAGCTATTTTAATGGATAAGCTGTCAAAATGTTTATTCATTTAATAAAACTAATTGCCTTAATATTTAATTCCTAAATTTTAATTTCTGAATTAGCTATATTAATTATTATTCACATCCGCACATAATGTGAGCAAATCCATCTTATTTCACTAAAGCTTTAGTATTGTCCCATGTTGTTTTGAATATATCAGGTGATAGATATATCATAAATGCTATCAATACTTCAATAGTAACCTGAGAAAGTATATAAACATGTGTCTTCTCAAAGTACACACATTTAAGTCTCATGGTACCTACTGTTTTTCCTAACTGCAATTAAGTCAATGAAACATACTTATCAAATTCCAGGTAATGCCAAATTACAAGAAAAAATCAACTTAAAAAAAAAGCTCTAATCGTGCAGCAAGCCTTCAAGATGGTGCAGAAGAAAGACAAAAAGCCTAAAAAAGTCAGCCTAGAAGTTTAATTCAGAGTTAACTCATCCAGTAGAAGATGGAATTTTTGATTCTGAAAATGTTGAAGTTTCTGCGGGAGAAGGTTAAAGTGAATGGAAAGACTGGAAATCTTGGGAATGTTGTTCACATAGAACACTTCAAAAATAAAATCATAGTCATTTCTGAGAAACAGTTCTCAAAATGTATTTGAAGTACTTTACCAAGAAATACCTTAAAAAAAAATCTTCATGATATGCTTCCTGTGGTTGCATCTGACAAGGAGACTTATGAGCTTCATTACCTTCAGATTAGTCAAGATGAAGATGAATCTGAGTCTAAGGACTAGATGATGCCATCCTTTATAGGGCTTTGCTTGCTAATAAAACAAATTAACCATACTAAAGAAAGAAGCATCTTGAAATGGACCTTTAGCTTATCAGTGAAAAAAAAAAAAAAAAAAACATTACTCTGTATGTTAAACATTCTTCCTTTTATTTAAGGGTATGCTGTTTCTATGGTACTGGCCTTCCTTTAATACTTTCTTATACTTTTATTGCAGTATAGTTGATTTATAATATTGTATTAGTTTCAGGTGTATAGCAGAATGAATGAGTTATACATATATTCACTTGTTCTTTTGTCATATAGAGCATCACACAGTATTGAGTCCAGTTTCCTGTGCTATACAGCAGTTTTTTAGTTACATGTTTTATGTATGCTAAGCTGTTTCAGTCATGTCCAACTCTTTGGAAACCCACGGACTGTAGCCTGCCAGGCTCCTCTGTCCATGGGATTCTCCAGGAAAGAGCACTGGAGTGAGTTGCCACTTCCTACTCCATCTGTTTTATGTATAGTAGTGTGTATATGCCAGTGTCAATCTTCCAATGAACCCCATTCCCTGTATCCCCTGGTAATCTATAAGTCTACATCCAACTTCTGTTTTATAAATAAGCTTTTCCCCTTCCCCCCTTTAAATACTTTGTATAAGCAATATTTAAATAGCTTATAATTAGTGGAATTTTTTTCAGGATTTATGTAATATACTAATTTTATAGATGTCCTCAAGTTAAAAGTATATAGTAAAAGAAGCACAATTTGGGATGTAATTATACAATAAAATATTTAGATTTAAAAAAAAAGAAAAACATGCAGAATAAGCTTGAAAATGTCAAAATCATAATTACATGTTAATATAAATTAAGGGTCAATGTAATAAACATAACAACCCTCCTCCTCCTCATCATCATAGCTAATTACTACTGAATCCTTTTTGTACCAGGCATGGATTTAAGAGGTATGTGCGTGCTGTGCTAAGTTGCTTCAGGTATGTCCAACTCTTTGTGACCCCATGGACTGTAGCCTGCCACATTTCTCTCTCCACAGGATTCTTCAGGCAAGAATACTGGAGTGGGTTGCCATGTTCTCCCCCAGGGGATCTTCCCAACCCAGAGATCAAACCCAAGTCTTTTATGTGTCTCCAGCATTAGCAGGTGGGTTCTTTCCCACTAGTGTCATCTGGGAAGTCCTTTAAAGAGATATAAATCATACATGATAGCATGAAATTCTACGTTAGTCCAACAACTTTTAATATGTTTATCTCAATAAAATAACTACGTTTTGAAACAATAGTCTATCTTCATAACTTAAATGTTTGGGAATGGGGAAGCATTGATTATTACTTACATTTTATAAAAATTTAAGACTCAGGCTCATATGAGAGAAAATCAGATAAAACTACTAAGGAAAAAGTCTGAAGCCATGTATAAAAATTTTGAACAACTGCAAAAAAAGAAGAAAAAATATCTGTCAGAGTGTTACGGTTATGTGCAACCTAAGATCTGGGAGAACTGAAAAAGCGTTAGCCTCTCAGTCATGCCCAACTCTTTGCACCCAATAGACTCTAGTCTGCCAGGTTCCTCTGTCCATGGACTTCTCCAGGCAAGAATACTGGAGTGGGTTGCTATTCCCTTCTCCAAGGGCTCTTCCTCTCCGAGGAGTCAAACCCGAGTTCTCTTGCATTGCAGCAGACATATCTGGGAGAACACTTAAATGCAGCAAAGCCTCAGGCATCAATGATAAACATTTAAAATCACCAGTAAGAGTCAACTCCAGAGGTGCTTCTGCTGCTGCTGCTGCTGCTAAGTCTCTTCAGTCGTGTCTGACTCTGTGCAATCCCATAGACGGCAGCCCACCAGGCTCCCCCGTTCCTGGGCTTCTCCAGGCAAGAACACTGGAGTGGGTTGCCATTTCCTTCTCCAATGCATGAAAGTGAAAAGTGAAAGTGAAGTGGCTCAGTTGTGTCCAACTCTTCGCAACCCCATGGACTGCAGCCCACCAGGCTCTCCCGTCCATGGGATTTTCCAGGCAAGAGTACTGGAGTGGAGCGCCATTGCCTTCTCCGAGAGGTGCTTCTAGTAGAAACCAAACCAACAAATCATTCAGGAAAACTTCAGAGGCATATTCAGTCTGAGGGATAAGCTCGATATGAGACCTGATGACCTTGATCAAATACATACCAATAAAAGTGACTGATGGTGGAAAATATGGCCTTTGCCTATCTGAGTATATAGCTCATCAGAGGCTCATTATACAAGCTTCTAGTCATGAGTGGTGATAGGGTAAGTTCTCTTCTCACATTCTTGATTCCAACTTCAAATTCAGCTCTTGAGAGGCCTGAATCTGTTCTCTTTTATACCATGAACCTGTTACTCACTACACCCTCACTGTGTTCCTCCCTATGGCCTGGCTCTGTCCCTCACTATAGACTGACTGTGTCCTTCAATACAGCCTGATGCTATTCCTCACTACAGCCCGACTCTATTCCTCTCTATAGCTTGACAGTGCTCCTCACAATAGCCTGACAGAATTCTAACTCCAGCTTGAGTCTGTTCGTCATTCAGCATGACCCTATTCCTCTCTGTATCCTTACTGTGTTCCTCACCATGGCCTGACACTGCTCCTTTGTGTTATCCGGCATACGATCATCTCTACTGGATTAGTGCTATCCTCTTGAAAGATGTTCAGAACCAGAGTGAAAGTCTATCTGAGGTCAGAATAGATAGGAACTTTATGAATAAGATGGTAAAGATTTCAACAGTACTATATCAGAGAACCTAATATAATTTTTGGAGCCTTTAGTTTCACTTGAGACTGAAAGAACACTTCCCCTTAACATGTACACACCAAACTAGAAACACTTTTTCTATGTGTTTCAAGCACTGGTATGTTGGTTTCACGCTAAATGCTTGAGATATTAAAGTATATCATTTAAATATTAAAGATCTGCTGGTAAAACAGGTTAACAGGTGAAATGGAATGGCAGATAATGATAAGATAAATGCCAGTCTTTGAATGAAATCTGTTTACAGCTTTGCCCTTTACACAATGAATCTGAAGTAACTTACAAAAAACTACAAAAAATGTTTTAATAATTAAACATCTATATAAAAGGGTAATTAAAATATAATTAGGATCAAGAAAATATGATACATCTATAACAGCGCAGATGATTGACAGGTCTTGCTCTTTGTGTCTCATCATGGTCAAGCAAATAAAACAAAATGCACAAAACAAAAAGTAATATGACTGTAATTGGGCATAAGTTATAGAGGGAATCAAGACATAAAATTAAAATTTTACACATTGCTTCAACATTCCATCCTTTGATAAATATGATTTCTTACTCTATGTTTTGAGAATGAATGAGTGGTACCCAGTTACACTATTACTCAAGTCAAGATCTCAGAACACTAGGATGGTATGTAGAACATTAAATACAGATTTACACTCCTTGTAAAACCACGGAGAAGATTGTTGTTCAGTTGTTAAGTCATGTTTGACTCTTCGAGATCCCATGGACTGCAGCATGCCAGGCTCCCTTACCACTATCTTCTGGAATTTGCTCAAATTCATGTTCATTGTGTTGGTAAGGCTATCTAACCACCTCATCCTCTGCCACCCCCTTCTTCCTTTGCCTTCAGTGCTTTCTAGAATCAGGGTCTTTTCCGATAAGTTAGCTCTTTCATCAGGTTTTCAAAGTACTGGAGCTTCAGCTGCAGCATCAGTCCTTGCAACGAATATCTAGGGTTGATTTCCTTTAGGATTGACTGGTTTTTAAAGTATAAATAGTGATTTGCTTGTATGGATTGCCTTTTTCTATTATTTTTAAATTTGGGGGCATCATAAACTTGTTTGAGCCTCTACTGAAAATAAATAATCCTATCTTCTACAGACTACAATATTCTGGACTATATTTGTATAATACGTATGCCTTGGAAGTGAAAGATAAAATACATTTTGAATACATTTGATTTTGAATATTTAGTGTGCATTTTGAGTAAATTAACAAATTTGACTAGCCAGTAACTTTGATGTTAAGAATAATTGATTTAGAGTATTTGTTAAATAAGAAACATGTGTTTCTTAAATTGAGAAAGATATCTTAATTGAACCAATACATTTGATTCAATTAAGCATCTCCTCTTTGGTGCTTAAGTTTTAAGAGGAAATAAGTCAGGAGGAATACATGTTTCATTTCATGGTGACATCCTCCAAAAGATATATAATCAGGGAATTTTTCTATCTTCAAGGAGAATCATGTGAGAGCTAACTGTGGATGATTAAGTAGAGAATTCATATGTTAGTTTCAAGGTTTCAGAGTCAAAGCTTTCAAAGGTTTAACATTTATTAGTTTTGTGTTCCTTATCAGGTATGGAATATCTCAAAACCCAGTTTTCATAGTACCTACTGTACTGTTTGTTTGTTTTTTTAATAAATTTAGTGCTTATGCTAGAGTAAGTGTCAATAACGTCAATTATTGTTATTATCATTAGTAGTAGTAGTAGCAGCAGTAGTAGCAATGTGCATGCATTACTCAGTTGGGCACAGTCATGTCCAACTCTTTGTGATCCCAAGAACTGTAGCCCACCAGGCTCCTCTGACTATGGGTTTTCTCAGGCAGGAATAATGGAGTGGGTTGCCATTTCCTCCTACAGGGAATCTTCCCAACCCAGGGACCAAATCCACATCTCCTGTGTCTCCTGCCTTGGCAGATTCTTTACCACTGTGCCACCTGGAAAGCTGCAGTGGTAGTAATAGTAGCAGTAAACAGTAACTGCTAAACAAACATCAATTATTATTGTTATTATTATCTGAGATGGGAAGAAAATGGGGCAAGCAATTAAAAAGGACTTGCATTATGGTCTTGTGATAAGAATTTTTATCACTGTTATAGTCTATATACTATATGTCATATAAAATTATAGGTGCCTTTTTATGTAAATATTTAATCCAGCTGGATTTAAGCCCTCTATATGGTATAAGGTGAGGATTTAACTTTTTTATTCCCCAGAGAAGACTGTTTCCTATACCTTCTACTAAATGGTTCAAGTTTTCTTCATTGGTTTACAATGTCACCAATATTATATCACAATTTTGTATTTACATGGTTCTCTAGTTCAGAATTCTTCAGTTTGTTCCATTGATTTATTTACACATTCTTATGCCAATTCCTTGAACTGCAAGGAGATCAAACCAGTCAATCTTAAAGGAAATCAGTCCTGAATATTTATTGGAAGGACTGATGCTAAAGCTGAAACTGCACTACTTTGGCCATCTGATTCGAAGAATGGACTCATTGGAAAAGACCCTGATGGTGGGAAATATTGAAGGTGGGAGGAGAAGGGGACAACAGACAATAAGATGGTTGGATGGCATCACTCACGCGATGAACGTGAGTTTGAGTAGGCTCCAGGAGTTGGTGATGGATGAGGAAGCCTGGTGTGCTGCAGTCCATGGGGTCGCAAAGAGTCAGACATGACTGAGTGACTGAACTGAACTTATGTCAATTCCACAACCGTCTTCATAGTTTAAACTTGTAGTCTATCTTAATGTCTGTTAATAAAATATACATTCCACAGTCTACTTTAAATAAACTTCTTTGTTTGAATATCATACTTGTGGCAACCCCTCATTTGGTGAAAAAAAAAGTTATTTAGTGAAAGAAATAATTTAACATTTTTTTTTTGGCTTTTCAAGAGCTCATTCACATAATGTAGGTTACTCTTTTGATAATGTAAGCAGCTGTACAAGATTCTTGTGTGAAGCACAAGTTGTTACAGAAATTAAACAATCTATATCTCTTGTTAGATATTACTTAAACATATGTTAAGACAATTGCACTGCATTTAATAGTTCTTATAGCTAAGTAGTAGATAAAACAACTGATTGAAACTTTTACCCTGTATTTTGGTTGTGGTTAAAAGTTTAAATTTTATATATTTGCAATTTTTCTCATAACTCTAACAGTGTTTTCAGAGGGAACTACTCTTGGAATGTGAAAGCTAGTTTATTTTTTTTTTCTGTAAATATTCTAGGAACACAGAACATGCCTTTCTTTTCCTTCAAGTGTCTATGATTTTTTTCAGTAAGTATGCATTAATAATTCACTCTCAAAGATCAAGATCAAACATGTGCAAGGCTTTTCAGTTCACAGGTGATTAGGCTTATTGCTGAATCTATTTCCTTCTCTGTCTTGCCAGATTTGATTGTGGCCAAACATATTACAAACTGAGAGATGCTAATTCAAAGAGACATTTACAAATTGGAGAAGTAATCACAAGCACACAGCACAGTTGGGAAAGACTGTATGTGGGTAGGTTAAAAAAGAAGCCAGAACTCAGAGGCAGAATATGCTGTGAGTAAAAAGAAAAAAAAAAGTATTATAGTAAACAGGATAGAAATTTGGTAACTGTCTTTTAAAAGACAATGTGTTTTAAACTTTCCTTCTTCCTGAAAGTAGAATGCTCACTTGGCCAGCACTGAGAACTTGAAATCGATAAACCACTGGAAGAAAAGTATTAGCCCGTGGTAACTAGGTTTTATGACATTATCTCCCTGTGTTTGTTGGTGGCAGGACTTCTGGTATTCCCATAAATGCCTTCCATCTAAAAGCAGAGATGAGAAAATAAAGACAGAAACAAAACCAAACAATTTTGTAGAAGGGGAGGAGAAGTTCACCCTACTTCAGTATCCATGATTTTATACTTTTTGATCTGATTACTAACAGAAATCAGAATTGCAAATGATTGGTACAGAGATAATAATGATGCATAAATCACTGAGTCACACAGACTAGAATCTTAAATAAAAATTCCAGGGGAGTCAAAAAAATCAAACTATACAGAAAAGATCTCACTATCAACTATGAAACTGGTATAAAATTTGGTAGCATTATTTATCTAACATTGAGACATTATAGTTAGCATGGTTGGATTGAGACATAAAAAGAGACTGTGAGCAATTTTTCCAGGTAAAATAAGATGGTGTCTGTTACAAAGTGAAAGGTCTCTAAACTTATTCTTATATCAACAGGAAGACCAACTCAGTTCAGTTCAGTTGCTCAGTTGTATCCAACTCTTTGCAACCCCTTGGACCACAGCAGGCCAGGCCTCCTTGCCCATCACCAACTCCCAGAGTTATCCAAACTCATGACCATTGCATTGGTGATGCCATCCAACCATCTCATCTTCTGTCATCCCCTTATCCTTCCACCTTCAATCTTTCCCAGCATCAGAGTCATTTCAAATGAGTCAGTTCTTTGCATAAGGTGGCTAAAGTACTGGAGTTTCTGCTTCAACATCAGTCCTTCCAGTGAATATTCAGGACTGATCTCCTTTAGGATGGACTGGTTGGATCTCCATGCAGTCCAAGGGACTCTCAAGAGTCTTCTTCAACACCACAGTTCAAAAGCATCATTAGCTTTCTTTATAGTCCAACTCTCACATCCACATGTGACTACTGGAAAAACCATAGCCTTGACTAGATGGACCTTTGTCGGCAAAGTAATGTTTCTGCTTTTTAATATGCTGTCTAAGTTGGTCATAACTTTCCTTCCAAGGAACAAGCGTCTTTTAATTTCATGACTACAGTCACCATCTGCAGTGATTTTGGAGCCCCCTCCCCCCAAATAAAGTCAGCCATAATTTCCACTGTTTCCCCATCTCTTTGCCATGAAGTGATGGGGCCAGATCCCATGATCTTAGTTTTCTGAATGTTGAGATTTTCAGTAAAATTTTAGTGTGTGATCTCATATTTACTCTGTTAGCTGATATTTACTTTCTAGGACTCTGCTTTTATTAATGCTGATGTCAAATCCTTCAGTATTAACAAATCTATAATAGAAAACTGGAAAAGAAAACTGATTTTGAATATGGACATAAAAGGATGTGTAAGAAAAAGAAGGCAATAGCAACCCACTCCAGTCTTCTTGCCTGGATAATCCCAGGGATGGGGAAGCCTGGTGGGCTGCTCTCTATGGGGTCACACAGAGTTGGAAACGACTGAAGTGACTTAGCAGCAGCAGCAAGAGAAAGAAAGAAGAATATTATGTATATTGGAATATACTGATACTATAAAAACATACATAAACTGTATACTAATTAAAAATGGGAAATGCCAATTTAATTCATACTTTATTATTGAAGGACAAAAAGTCTATGTTTACAAATATATAAGGAACATAAACTTGTAT
>SJYC01003122.1:37-16702 GCA_006408675.1 Madoqua kirkii | reverse complement strand
AAAAATAATACAATTAGATTTAAAGGTATAGAATAACTAAATTTGTTTAGTACTTCTCAGTCTTCAATATGCCTATGAATCACTTGTAGATTATTAAAATGTAGATACTAATTCAGCTGACTTTGCTGTATTTCTAACATTTTTAACAAGCTCCTGATAAATATCAATTCTACTGGTACACAAATCATACCTTGAGTAGAAAAAAGTTTTTATCATGATCAACAAATTACAATATATGGAAAATATAACTCCAAAAGTGACAGAAAGGTCTGACTTCACCATGAATTCATCATTAGCATATGACTGTTTAGTGTAAGAACAAAAACACATGCGTCTCTGCAACAACAACAAAAAATGTTTTTATTTTCTAAAACCATTCAGTTGAAAAATAGGTCTCAGGGTGGAGTAGGGCAAAGCACAACAGGATCAGTAAAAATGTTTCTCATGTTAGGTTTCTGAAAGCATATATAAGATTCTGTTCTCTAAACAATCAGTCATTCAATTATGTCCGACTCTTTTCAACCCCATGGACGGTGGCCCACAGGCTCCTCTGACTGTGGGATTCTCTAGGCAAGAATATGCAAGAACACTAGAGTGGGTTGCCACTCCCTTCTCCAAGGGATCTTCCTGATCCAGGGATCAAGCCCAGGTCCTGTGCATTGCAGGCAGATTCTTTACCATCTGAGCCACCAGGGAAGCCACTAAGCACATTAATAGTGTCCAAAAGTTGCAAGTTAAATATTCTAGACACACTTTTCCTTATTTGATCAGCATTTTAGAGCACTATTTTTATCTTTAACAGAACAGATAGGTTCTTTTATATGTTTTGCTTATCTATAGCTAGGTTTTGAATGTTCCTTTAATTTTCTTCCATTTAATTATTGACAATCAGTTCAAGATTTTTTTAATAAATAAATGGCATCAAAAAAAGAAGCTATTTATATGCTAGTGTATATGCTAGTGAATATTTTTTTAATTAGTATTCACTGGGTTTGAAAATCTTTTGCTGCTGCAGTTCAGATCCCACTCACAAGCTTAAATTGAACAGCTGGTTGTGACAGATCTAAAGTATGCTTAGCATGTTTAAAATACTCACTGGTATGTCGAGGAAGTCCCATTGCTTTAGGCAACTCATTTATTTATATTAGATCTAGTACAGCAATGGTCCCAACAGAGCCCCTTGAACTTCTGTTATTAGCCAAAACAAAATGGAATGCCAACCTAACTCAGGTTGAAATCTGAAATAAAAAAGCTAGTAGAGAGGCCTATATCCAATATATTTGTCCCATATTCTCCAACTGAGGAAATAATCCAAGCACATGTATTCTATTATTATTAACATTTAAGGTAATGACAGAACCTTTGGCCAAGTCAGATCATATTATCTCGTTAATTGAAAACATTTAAAGACTTATTCACAAAATTTATCTTCCTTCAAGTACCATATATAGTATACTTTGGTAATCAATTTGCCTATTTCTCTATGACCAATAGCCCCTGCATCCTCTTAAAGACCCTACATCCCAGCCAAGCTGGCTACCTGCACTTTCCCCAGCTGTCCATAATTCCACAATATTCCCCTACCCTCAGATTTTTCAGGAATTTTTTTCTCATCATTTTACAGACAATTGAAACATTACATTCTCTAGGATACTTTTTCAGAATGAGGGGAAAATAAAATAAAAACAGTAACTGATTTCTTCTTTATTATCTCACATTTTTACAAAGCATCTTGCACTGAAAAAATGTTTTTAGCCATTGTTCATGCTATATTATGTTTTCCATTTTGGATTTGGAGAAATCCACCAAAACTTTTATTTGGCCTTTCCCGACATACTATTGTTATTTTAAGGGTCAGAAATCTTGCCATGAATTATTTTTATGTCAAGTATACTTTCAGAAATTAGGGAAGGGTTGACAGAGTGAGTTAACAGAACAACTGAGACCCCTATGATTCTAATGTAGTTCAAAATGGCATATACCATCTGACTACCATGATCTCTGAGTTTGGTGAAATTACCCTGTATTTTGAAAATTAGCAACATTCAGAGACAGAAAGCAACTTTTCAGGGATTGATATTTTCTTCTTTTCTTGGTATGGTTACTCTAGAAAGTGGGTGTAGCTTGGTTTGTTTGTTCGTTTGAAGACGATTTGGAGGGAAATTTACAATGGAAATTTCATGCAGTGTGGTTGGTCTTCTCTCAAGGGAATCCACCAACCCTGTCAATCAAGCTGTTCCAGACATGTGAAGCACCCTTGTTTGAGGACTCAAGTCAGAGGCCAAGCTGCTTCACTGGGAGTTGAAGTTATCTTTCTGGCCACAAACAGAAAATGTGTGGTTAGGACTAAACATATCGAGTACAATTTTAGGAACAGCATAAATCATTTGGCTGATAGCAAGGATACCAGAAGATAAAAATATCCTGATTAGTAATCAGTTCCTGCTTTTTTTTTCATCATTGACCATCTCAACCTTGTCAGTTATCTCCTTGACTTTTATGCCTCTGGTATCCCTCCATGTGATACACTGATATCAGGGCATTCATCTCAATAGTACGAGATGAAAAATCAATGGTGACATCGCCCACCCTGTCTGAACTGTTGTGGCCTGTACCTAAAGCTTTTCAAGTGGTCCTTGAAATGTCTGATAGCATTACCTCAGATTGAGTTTTCATTGCCTTTTTGAAGAAAGTATCCTCTAAGTCTTTTTGATGGAAGTGATGTGGAAGAGAGAAGGCAGAGAGCTGCACATAAAAAACCCATCCTAACATTCCTCTAAGCTTTTGAATCCTTTCCTCTATTTTATGATCAGTAAGTTATGACATTTCAACCTCCTTGAATTTAGGTCACAGCTAGTAAGCATTTCAATCAACCTGCCAATTCACTGACTGCTACTTCCAGATGTGGAATCAAATCTATTAAATGAGGAATCCTTATGAGGTTCATCTATATTGAGAAATCCAGGCTTCTCAGGTGACACTAGTAGTAAAGAACCTTCCTGCCAATTCAGAAGACAAGAGACATGGGTTTAATCACTGGTTGGGAAGAACCCATGAAGGAAGTGAGGCAACCCACTCCAGTATTCTTGCCTGGGGAATTCCATGAACGCAGGAGCCTGGAAGGATACAGTCTATGGGGTCGCAAAGAGTCAGACAAGACTGAAGCAACTTAGCAGGAACACATGCCTATTGATAAATTCAGCACCATCCATCATTATATTTCATGATTCTTTGTCTAAATTTCTTATGGTGCAACATCTGACATACTTCTTGGCTTTTTGCTGGTAGCAGCAAAACCTTGAAATTATTTTGTGGAGGCTCTTGAACTGTGATGTTGGAAAAGACACTAGAATCTCTTGGACTGCAGGGAGATCAAACCAATCAAGAATTCCCCAGGCAAGAACACTGGAGTAAGTAGTCAAAATTCAGGGAATTTTCTCAACCCAGGGATTGAACTTGGGTCTCTTGCATTGTAGGCAGATTCTTTACTGTCTGAGCCACCAGACAAACCCCATTTATGGAAAAGATCATGTTAAATTCAAGAGAACGGTGAATTGGTCTTTTAAATCTCATAAAACTTTTACTGTAGTTTTGAGGTTATCTTCATATATTATTCATGCAATATTTAAAAATTAGCCAAATGGAATGAATAAGCACTTGGATAGTAAAGTAACAATAAACTCATTTTGCCCATACAAACTTTTTTTGTTTTAATATGCTATCTAGGTTAATCTTAGCTTTTCTGCCAAGGCGCAAGCATCTTTTAATTTCGTGGCTGAAGTCACTATCTGCAGTGATTTTGAAGGCCAAAAAAAGTCTCTGCCATGAAGTTATGTGACCAGATGCCATGATCTTAGTTTTCTTAAGTTGAGCTTTAAGGCAGCTTTTTCACTATCCTCTTTCACTTTCAACCAGAAGTTCTTTAGTTCTTCTTCTCTTTCTTACCATAAGGGTGGTGTCATCTGCATATTTGAGCTTATTACTATTTCTCCTGGCAATCTTGATTCCAGCTTGTACTTTATCCAGCCTGACATTTCACATGATGCATATAAGTTAAATAAGCAGGGTGACAATATACAGCCTTGATGAACTCCTTTTCCTACTTGAAACCAGTGTGTTGTTCCATGTCCAGTTCTAACTGTTGCTTCTTGATCTGCATAGAGATTTCTAAGGAGTCAGATAAGGTGGTCTGGTATTCCCATTTCTTTAACAGTTTTCCATTTTGTGGTGATCCACACAGTCAAAGGCCTTGGTATAGTCAATAAAGTAGAAGTATATGTTTTTCTGGAACTCTCTTGCTCTGTGAATGATCCAGTGGATGTTCACAATGGATGTTGATCACTCCAGATGTTCAAGCTGGATTTAGAAAAGGCAGAGGAACCAGCAGTCAAATTGTCAACATCTGCTGGATCATCAAGAGAGCAAGAGAGTTCCAGAAAAACATCTTCTGTGTTACTTAAGTCATTTAAATTCAGAAATGTGGTGTCGTCAAGAATCTTGACTCTTTACCACCCATATATTGCAGTGCTTCAGGCTTCCTTGTCCTTCACTGTCTCTTGGAGTTTGCTCAAACTCATGTCCATTGAGTCAGTGATGCCATTCAAACATCTTATCCTCTGCAGCTCCTTTCTCCTCCTGCCTGCAATCTTTCCCAGCATCAGGGTCTTTGCCAATGAGTCATCACTTTGCATCAGTGATCATCCAAAGTATTGGAGCTTCAACTTCAGCATCAAATATTTGGAAGTAAATTTGTGACCTAAACTGAAATTGTAACACGGAGAAATAGGCAAAAACCTAAGATATGCAGATGATACCACTTTAATGGCAGAAAGTGAAGAGTAACAAAAGATCCTCTTGATAAGGGTGAAAGAAGAGAGTGAAAAAGCTGGCTTAAAACTCAGCATTCAGAAAATTAACATCATGGCATCCAGTCCATCACTTCATGGCAAAAGAAGGGGAACGAGTGGAAACAGCAACAGATTTTCTTTTATTGGGCTCTAATATCACTGTGGACGGTGACTGCAGCCATGAATTTAAAAGACACTTGCTCCTTGGAAGAAAAGCTATGACAAACCTAGACAGTATATTTAAAAGCAGAAACCTCACTTTGCAGACAGAAGTCCATATGGTCAAAGCCATGGTTTTCCCAGCAGTCATATAGGGATGTGACAGTTGGACCACAAAGAAGACTGAGTGCTGAAGAACTGATGCTTTCAAATTGTGATGCTGGAGAAGACTCTTGAGAATTCCTTGAACAGCAAGGAAATCAAACCAGTCAATCTGAAAGGAAATCAACCCTGAGTATTCATTAAAAGGACTGATGCTGAAGCTGAAACTCCCATACTTTGGCAATAGGATAAGAAGAACTGACTCATTGGAAAAGACCCTGATGCTGGGAAAGACTGAAGATAGGAGGAACAGGGGACGACAGAGGATGAGATGGTTGGATGGCATCACCAACTCGTGGACCTGAGTTTGAGCAATCTCTGGGGGCTGGTGATGGACAATGAAGCCTGGCATACTGCACTCCATGGGCTCTCAAATAGTTGGACACTACTGAGCGACTGAACTGAACTGATAATTTAGCTCCTCCCAGGTCAGTTTTTCTTGTATCCTTTGAGTGCTTGCTGGGTTTTAGAAGACCTCTGATTCAAATTATGGGTCAGGTCTAAATAAGGGGTGGTAGACTCTTGAGGAAAGTGGACAGATTTTGCATGGCAAGTCCATCAGGTGGATTACTGTGGGATCTTCAAGCAAGAGAAATCTAGTCTCCTCAAACAGAAAAAGAAAGACGTTTTTTTTTTTTTGCTAAGGAAAGAGGTTTAGAGAAACTCAGAGTATAATCTTTATCAGCCTAATCTGAACCCACTCAGATGGCTTTTGAAATTTTCTGATTTTCTTGAAACACCATGCTTTAATAAAGTCATGAGCTTTGTTTATGTTTTGTTTTTCTGAAAGGTCTCATGTATTAAAACAATTATTCCATCTTATTGCTTTGTAATCAGCACCAAATAGTGACGACAGTTATGACTTGGCTTCAAGATCTTTGCTTCAGAGGGCCCTTCATCACAAGTAAACATATTTGGTTATTTAGTTAATTTGTAAGTCACAGAATACTAGAGATTTCTAGTGTTCTATTTACCTCTAGCAAATGGTTCACTATTATGCCACGGCCAAGGACACAATCAAATCAGTATCTTGGACCCAACATTAGTATCCTACACCATTTCTATTTTTGACTTTTCTGGTATCAGCTTCTTCAGACAGCACTGAGAAAGGAGAATAGAAACCATAACAGAAAGTTAACAGATACTCTGGAAGACTGAAAACACAAGACGACAACAGTCAGGTACAAAAGAGATAGTAAATGCTGAAAGCAGCTACCACCCTTAAGGCTGGGGGAACAAAGGAGAATCTCCGGGTTCTTTTTCTACGATCTTTCAGATTCAAGTAAATGCTTTTTAAAAGCAACAGGAACAAACCTTTAATTTACACTCTGTCTTGAAGTGTTTCTCCCACCTTTTTTTTAAAAAACAAAGAACTTTGAAATATTTTGTGTTGTAAGAACAACTTATTACAGCTTAATACTTATTAAAGATATAAGAAACCGAAACAATGGAGGAGGGGACCCTAGGGTGAGGGGAAGGGGTCTGCCTCCCTGTGCCTAGTTCTCCATTGAGGGGGACAATGAAGCCGGTTCTGTGAGAACTGGACTCAACAGGATACGGGTGGTGCTGAGGTGAAGAGCAGTGTGAGGTAATACTGTCAAGAAGAGCAAAAGAAGGGGCGGGGCGGGGGGAAGAGGCTTTCTTTCATTTTCCCACCTTCCAACCCCCTCTAGTACTTTCTTAGGGAACATGACAGAAAGCATCTAGAAAAAGAAAAATGTTGTTTCAACAGCCACCATCCACATTAGAGGGTAAGCAGGGTGACATCTGCAGTTAAAAATACAATAATTTCATTACTGACATGAGTTTACTCACAGTCTCCCAATGGGGAGTCCCTAACATATTTTTTATTCATCTCTCTAGCCACTCGAATAATTAAGAATAAATTCTCATGCCTGTTAGCTTCCCAGCAATGTTTCTTGAATGACTGAATGAATGCTAGTAAGAGAGCTGTTTTAAATTCCCTTTTCAAGCAATGGGATTCAGAAGCATTTAATGCATATCAACCCTGCTGTTGTTCTTATGCCTGTGATTATGTCAATCACTTTTCTAAGATTTTTACCCATATGATTTTATTGAACCCTTGGATTATCTCTACAAGGTAAATGCCATGATTATCTTCCTTCTTATAAAGTAGATGAAATTCAGGCTTACGTATATTCAAAAAAAAGGAAAAAAAAAACCACCTCTTCTCTAAATTTGGAGCATAAGAGAGGCAATATAACATAGTGTTTTTAAAAATATATTCCAGCAACAGAAAGACCTGAATTCAAAATTCAGGCTCTTTGTTTCTTCTATCAAATGAATTTCAAAATTGGGTTTCAGAAATTTATTCTAAGAAACCTCCAGCATTATTTCTTGGCAAAAATGTTGTTGCTTTGAGTCAAAGTATTCTGTCCTTAGTAGAAACAGTTTCTCATGGAGTATTCCTGGCAAAGAATTGGTCAGTTCTCTAGTTTCAAGCCAAAAAATTAAAGTCATATTGATTTATGACCAAAGCACTCAATAACTGATGGCAAAATGATACCCTGAGTATTTCTACCAGCCAGCAAGTAAACTTTATGAAAAAGAACATTAAAAGCACACATAAATTATTAAATGAATGTCCAAAAAGAGTATCTCAGAATAAGTTAACTTACAAGAATATATGCCAAGAGACATATCCACACACAGGAGAGAAGATGGTGACAGAAAGCAATGGCACTGTAAGTACTTTTTTCCTACTGTCCTTTTGCAGGACCTTTAAGCATCTTCAGAGACCAGTTTTATTTATGCTTCAGATAGACCTTGATCTGCGCATTGTTTCAAGGGACCTTTCAAAATTTAATTTGCATGTTAGCAAAATGGTCCAGTTGCTTGGCTCTTCTTTCAGTACATTTTAAATTTAAATCAATGCCCCAAAAGGGAACATAAACAAATCTCCAGCTTGTATTCGGCCTTAGAGTGCTTTCTTTTACCAAATACCTTAAATTTTGTTTTCTGAGGGGTATCTAATGGTACACACTGTATAAAGACCCTATGTTTATCCATAGCATTTTCTATCTGTAAGAGACATATATAGAAAATGCTATGGATAAACATAGGGTCTTTATACAGTATGTACCTTAGCTTCCTGTAGGGCTTCCCCAATGGCTCAGTGGGTAAAGAATCTGCCTGCCACACAGGAGACACAGAAGACACAGGTTCAATCCCTGGGTCAGGAAGATCCCCTGGAGAAGGAAATAGCAACCCACTCTGGTATTCTGGCCTGGAAAATCCCATGGACAGAGAAGCCTGACAGACTACAGTCCGTGGGATAACAAAGTCGGATACACTGAGCAACTAACACATATATACCTTCATGTAAGAGCTTCCCTGGTGGCTCAGAGGTAAACATAAGCTCGGAGGTGGCCCAAACGGTGCACAATCTGGCTGCAATGTAGGAGACCCCCGGTTCAATCCCTGGGTCGGGAAGATCCCCTAGAGAAGGAAATGGCAACACACTCCAATATTCTTGCCTAAAGAAGTCCATGGATAGACCATAGGGTTGCAAAGAGTCAGACACAAATGAGCAACCAGCACTTTCACCTACCTTTATGTATGGATTAGCACACGAGAACTTTCCACCAATGGAATGCCCCTCTTTTTTTTTTAATCAAAAGAAAGGAGGGGGAAAGTCAAGGATATTGGAGACATGACAACATTTTTAAAAATTATTTACAAAGTTTATTTATAAGAATTAACGTTTTGGTTTTTGTTATGATGTTCAGTCACTAAGTCGTGTCTGACACTTTGCGACCCCATGGACTACAGCATGCCAGACCTCACTGTCTACCATGATTTCCTGGAGTTTGCCCAAGTTCATGTCCATTGAACTGGTGGTGTATTCTTTCAACTAACAGGGATTAATCAGTATTAGGAACTCTGCACTTTAAGGAATGAAAAAAAAAAGATTACAGAGGATCATCTTTCTCTCAGTCATATAGTTTGCATAGAATGATATAATAAAGACACAATCGATGTAATGATTATTAATGTGAGGTTTTATGTGATAAATAGTAGAGGTATTCTCAACAACAATTTGTAGAAATATTGGTAATGTTTGAATTGGTAAAGAATGAGAGGAAGACCAAATCAGTAAGACTATCATAAGCAAAAATTGAAAGTTGAGACAAAGTACTTCGGGGAAAGGGAAAAGGTAGCTTAGCTTGAGCTCAGAGTGATCACCAATGACATCAGAGACTGGTCAAGGCCAAATTATGAAAAATGTCAATCTGCCTGAGGATTTTTCTTTTTAACTTATAAGTAATAGAAAAGAAACTTCAACCCATAAAAATATGACCAGAAAGTACAATAAGGAAAGGCAAAGAAAGAGGATTGACAAAATGAAATCAGAGTGGATGCTACTACAGTAGATGGTATTGATTGCAAGAGTACACAGTATTGCAGTACATGGTACTGCAATATACACAACTTAGCGATTAAAAAAATAAAACGTGTTTTATGAGTCTTTATGTCATTAATTCAATCACAGCGCTTGAAAAATATAAAATTATGGTTATACCTGATTACTGACAAGAATTATTTAATTATTCTAATTTATATATTCATTGGGCTTCCCTGGTGGCTCAGCTGGTAAAGAATCTGCCTGCAATGCAGGAGACCTGTGTTCAGTCCCTGGGCTTGGGAAGAATCCTGGAAAAGGGAAAGGCTACCCGCACCTGTATTCTGGCCTGGAGAATTCCATGGACTGCAGAGTCCATGGGGTCACAAAGAATTGCACACAACAGGCAACTTTCACTTCCATATATTCACTACACCAGAGCCCTAAATGTGACTAGCAAATGTGAGTTACAAATAATGGATGGCCCTCTCACTGCCAAACACATACCCTGTCCAGTTAATTATGGACTTTGGATTATGCTTTCTGCAAAACCATAATGTCCCTTGGACTTATTCTCAACATGGCAAAAGCAGCTATCACCAACCCAAAATATCTGTCAAAACAGCAATGAGAAATACTCTATACTTATGAGAATGACTAAAATACAAACCACTGACAACAAATTCTGGGAAGGATATGGAGCAACAGGAATTCTGCTGATTGAGAATGCAAATGAATTGAAAAGCTATATTCACACAAACAACTTGCATCTGATGTTTAAAACAAGTTTATTCTGAAACACTGAAACTTGGAAGCGACCATGATGTCTCTCAGTAGATAAATGGGTAAACAAACGATGATTAACCTATATGATGGAATATTATTCAGCAGTAAAAAGAAATGAGACCAAGCTTTTAAAACACATAAAGGAACTTAATGCATGTTACTGAGTGAAATAAGGCAATCTGAAAAGAGCTCATACTGTAAGACTACAATCATAGGACATTCTTGTAAAGACAAAATTATGCAGACAGTAAAAAGATCAGAGGTTCAGAGACAGAAAGGGGTAAAGGCATAAATAAATATGTAAAACCCTGGAATTCTAGGGTGGTAGAATTTTTGATCAGGTACAGGTCATTTGCACATAAAACTATGGATTTGTCATAACCCATGGGATGTACAATACAAGGACTGAATGCTAACGTGAACTATGTGGTGGTGATTTAGTCGCTAAGTCATTTCCAGCTTTGTGACCCCATGAACTGTTGCCTGATAGACTCCTCTGTTCCTGAGATTTCCCAGGCAAGAATACTGGAGAGAGTTGCCGTTTTCTTCTCCAGGGGATCTTCCTGACCCAGGGATTGAACCCATGTCTCCTGCTTTGCAGGCGGATTCTTTACCACTGAGCCATGAGAGAAGGTAAACTATAGACTTTACATAATAATATTTTATTAGTAATGGCTCACTCATCACTACAAATGCATCTTGAAAAATGCCAAATAGTAATAACAGGAGGAACTAGCATGGTTAGGGGAGGAAGCTAGCAACGTAGAGAGGAGACGGAAGTAGACATGAGAAGTATATGTCACTTCCTCTCATTTTTCAGTAAACCTAAACCTAACCTAAATATTTAACTATTCATTTAAAAAATGGATATATTGTAGATATTTGAAACCCATTTAACATGTCTGCTCTAAAATGGGATATTTACTCATTTTCTTTTTCCTAGCAATCATAGGCTAGATTTGAATACTTGATCTGAGTGATATTTGTATATCTTTTAAACAAGTAGTAAAGCTCACACTTATTTCTACCTACATCTGATCCATTCTATGATAAATAGAATGCACAATAATAACTATTTTTCTATTATTTTCAGTAGCCATGTGGCAAAATCCTCTTATATAATTTAGAGTAACCGGAATTTGATAAACAACAAGATTTAAGGATTCAGTTACATGACTCAAGACGGTACTACTGGAAATGAAACAATCCCCATTAGAAGAGATATCAGTTCAGTTGCTCAGTTGTGTCCAACTCTTTGCAACCCCATGGAATGCAGCACGCCAGGCCTCCCTGTCCATCACCAACTCCCAGAGTTTACACAAACTCATGTCTATTGAGTCAGTGATGCCATCCAACCATCATATCCTCTGTCGTCCCCTTCTTCTCCTGTCTTTAATCTTTCCCAGCATCAGGGTCTTTTCCAATGAGTCAGCTCTTCACATCAGGTAGCCAAAGTATTGGAGTTTCAGCTTCAACATCAGTCCTTCCAATGAACACTCAGGACTGATCTCTTTAGGATGGTCTGGTTGGATCTCCTTGAAGTCCAAGGGACTCTCACAAGTCTTCTCCAACACCACAGTTCAAAAGCAGCTATTCTTCAGTGCTCAGCTTTCTTTATAGTCCAACTCTCACAGCCATACATGACCACTGGAAAAACCATAGCCTTAACTAGATGCACCTCTGTTGGCAAAGTAATGTCTCTGCTTTTCAATATGCTATCTAGGTTGGTCATCACTTTCCTTCCAAGGAGCGTCTTTTAATTTCATGACTGCAGTCACCATCTGCAGTGGTTTTGGAGCTCCCAAAAATAAAATCTGCCACTATTTCCACTGTTTGCCCATCTATTTGCCATGAAGTGATGGGATCGGATGCCATGATCTTAGTTTTCTGAACGTTGACTTTTAAATCCACTTTTTCACTCTCCTCTTTCACTTTTATTTAGAGGCTCTTTAGTAGTTCTTCACTTTCTGCTGTAAGTGTGGCATCATATGCATATCTGAGGTAATTGATATTTCTTCCAGCAATCTTGATTCCAGCTTGTGTATGGATCAATCTAAGGTCATACCTAAGCAAATTCTAATGTTACGTATTTAGAGGTAATCATATTGGCCAGGTAAGTGTGTGTGCAGTGGCAGGGATTTAAGTACAGTGAAGACAAGTTATTAAAGAGGAAAATGGAAGATATAGAACACAATTGAAGTCACATATTACAGGTGATTATATTTTTATACTATTCAAACTGTATAAAAACTACACTCATATACCCACATATGTATTCTCAACCAATCATACACACACATAGTTTCACAAAAACAAATAAACTCACGAGTGATTTTAAAAGTGGAATTTAATTAACTGGTTATAGCAATAACTATAAGCACATGTATGCTTTCTAACTGTTTATATCCTATATCTCAATCTATAAGATTAAATTCAATAGGAATGAGTTATCTTGTTTCCTGAGAAAGTCTGATATTAGGTGATGATATTAGTAGTTATCTATACCAGACATAGGAGAAGGCAATGGCACCCCACTCCAGTACTCTTGCCCGGAAAATCCCATGGACGGCTGCAGTCTATGGAGTCGCAGTCAGACATGACTGAGCGACTGAGCGACTTCACTTTCACTTTCATGCATTGGAGAAGGCAATGGCAACCCACTCCAGTGTTCTTGCCTGGAGAATCCCAGGGATGGGGGAGCCTGGTGGGCTGCCGTCTATGGGGTCACAAAGAGTCGGATACTACTGAAGTGACTTAATAGCAGCAGCAGCATACCAGGCATTGATTTTTCTACTTTTCACACCTTTAAGAGATCCATCCTCTATCATGTGAAGTATAGAAAGTTACATTTCAGTGGCATTTTTACCATTTTACCATTAAACATGAATAATCAACATGCAATACACACACACACACACACACACACACACACATATAATCTTAGTTCTCGGTAAAAGTTTATTATATAAAAAGAATCACGTACTGTCACTAACTTTCATGCCTTTGTCTTGGTTTTTAATTCAGCCCTTTCCCCTGTCTCCAGTGGTGCTCTACTATCACTACCACTACATGCTCAGTCGCTCAGTAGTGTCCTGCTCTTTGTGGTCTCATGGACTCTAGCTCACCAGGCTCCTCTGTCCACAGAATTTTCCAGGCAATAAAATTGAAGTGGGTAGCCATTTCCTACTCCAGGGAATCTTCCTCACCTAGGGATCAAACCCTTGTCTCTTGTGTCTCCTGCACTGGTAGATGCACTCTTTATCACTAGCACAACCTAAGATGCCCTGTTTTTGTTCAGTTACTAATAACAATGTTTGTGACCCCATGGATTACAGCATGCCAGGACTGCCTGTCCTTCACTACCTCCCGGAGTTTGCTCAAATTCATGGGCATTGAATTGCTGATGCCACCCAACCATCTCATGCTCTGCTGTTCTCCTCTCCTCTTGCCTTCAATCTTTCCCAACATCAGGGTCTTTTCCTATGATGTCCTACTTTAACATAAAAAACAGTCTCTTTTTAGAAGAAGCAAATTAAATTTCTTAAAATATTTTTCATTATTGATTACATCGGCATTAAGCATCACATATAGCATTAAGATTCCCACTCAAATTTTATTACTCAATAATTCACATTAAAAAATATAATTTTGTGAGAAAAACTACATTAGGCCATATGCTAGCCTATTTCAGATATACTTGGGATGATTACCATATAGCTACATATATCATACTGTTGCTGGTAAGTTGCTTTAGTCGTGTTCGACTCTGTGTGACCCCATAGATGGCAGCCCACCAGGCTCTCCCACCCTGGGATTCTCCAGGCAAGAACACTGGAGTGGGTTGCCATTTCCTTCTCCAATGAATGAAGGTAAAAAGTGAAAGTGAAGTCACTCAGTGGTGGCTCCTCAGTCCATGGGGTTTTCCAGGCAAGAGTACTGGAGTGGGGTGCCATTACCTTCTCCAATATATGTTATACTAGTTGTATTCAAAATTCACTCCTTTCAAGGTATGCAAATTTTCTGACAAAGGATAAAATCCTTACACATTTACTTTCAAAATGCTGGTAAATTAAATGACTGTACCATGCCTATTTTCCCATTTTATTCATGCAACTCTCTTCTACCCTGATAAGTCAATGAACCTTTCAATAAAGGATTGGGATCCCATGATTCATTGTCCAGAATCCCTTCCCTTCTCGCACTTGCTGACATAAAATCTCAGAAAGTAGATGTCACCTTTACTCATTTCCTGGAGATGTCATCATGTGATGAAAACTCTAGACCTACCAAATAGATTGTTTTTGCACAGAGACCATTAAGTGTTGACTGATTCCCAAATAAAACAGCAGTCAGGGTTCATCTTCAGCTGCTCTGGAAACGTGAGGACTGTGTTTCCATTTATTGAGAAAGGCTGCAGTGTAATTCAGTGTGTATGGCTTCCACAGGGCTTCCCTGGTGACTCAGTTGGTAAAGAATCTGTCTGCAATACAGGAGACCCAGGTTCAATCCCTGGCTGGGGAACATCCCCTGAAAAAGAAAATGGCAACCCACTTCAGTATTCTTGCCTGGAGAATTCCATGGATAGAGGAGTTTGGTGGGCTATATAGTCCATGGGGTCACAAATAGACGTGATTTAGTGACTAAACCATGGCTTTCATAAGTGATGCAGGAAATACCTTTATCCCCACAATATGCCCTTGCATCACCCTCTGTGTATGTGTATGAAAGCTTCATACAAAATGATGAAGAATTTGAAGAGGAGGCACCAGTGGAAAATAATCCACCTGCCAATGCAGGAGACACAAGGGACGCAGGTTCAATCTCTGGGTCAGGAAGACCCCCTGGAGTAGGAAATGACACTCTACTCCAGTATTTTTGTCTTGAAAATTCCATGGGCAGGGGAGCGTGGAAGGCTATAGTCCATGGGGCTGCAAAGAGTTAGATATTATTGAGAGACTGAGCACACAAACAGATTTAAAAATACAGCTCCTGAATGTGTATAGAAAGTGACACCATTCTATTATTTTCAACTCTTCCATGTCTCTTTTTGTAGAAAACAAGTAATATTCTCTTAGCTCCCTTCTGTTCTCTTCTGGAGTTAATTGCATGTGAGGCCAGAGTAACTCATTCTGTCTACTGGTTCACAGTTATTTGCAGACAATTGTAAAAAAAAAGTGTCCTTCCTTTAGTTTTTTCCTTATGTGAACATTTATGATGCTAGTTGCATAATATATAACCTTTATATTTTCTTAAAATCGGTCATTTTAATATTTGAAGCCTCTGTTATTTTCAAAAATTAAACCTTTTATATATAAGAATATTTGAAAGAGAAAACTTAAAAAGCGTAAGATACATTCACTTTCTTGTGAAAACGAAGAAGTTTTGTTGATCTGAAAAGTTTTGTTTATGTGGGGAATAGGAGAAACCTACTTCAAGCAGTACTCAGCATTTTAAAAACAGGAAAATACTTTAAGAAAGCAGTAGAACCTCTCACAGTGAAACCACTGTGTATAACACAGGAAGAAAGAGCCCCCTAATGGTGCAGATATCTATAAAAAGCAGTAATAGGTGGTGCTCGCTCAGTTCTTGTTGTAAGCCTGAAAGACATCTGATACTAAGGAAATGAATGGAAAGTTGAATAAAATGTTAGATGGAGCCCCCCAAAGATGCTATAGAGAAGTGAAAATTCCTGAGCTGAATTGACTGAACTGCTGAATTTCAGGCCTAGACTGGTTTATATGCATAACTACTAGGATACGTGTCTTCGTGCCTGCTGAGAGGCACTGATCTGACATGCAGTAGCCATATTAATTACATAGTTAGGAAGTGTGAAATACAATATTTTAAAATGACACATTTTCCCCCCGATCATGATACAATTTCCTTTTAAGAAGATGGGGAATCAAATATCTCACATGGGTAAGCACAGAATTTGTAAAATAACAAAAAGAAAAAAAAAAGAGAATCAAAGTAATACCGTGAGTAAGCTAAGAAGGATGCCTAAATATCAATTTAAAGAAAGTATTTTAAAAGTCTTTCTAAAGGAGAAATAAGCCTAATCATGTAAAAAATTAAGGATGAAGATTTACAGCTATCCATACTAAAGAATTAAAGTTTCTCATATAATCATACAACACAATTGAGAATTTTTTACTGTTTTCCCCAATAGAACTCATAAATAAATGCTATAAGGAAAATATACCTGATACTAATACTGTTGCAACAAAGTTATGAAATTTTAAATAATTTTGTGTATTAAATATAGAAACTACAAGACTAATTCACTAAGTCTTAAGTATATCCTTTGTTGACATATGCTATATTATTTGCAAAAATAAATGAAAGGAT
>SJYC01003121.1:0-56577 GCA_006408675.1 Madoqua kirkii | reverse complement strand
TATATATTTCTATTCCTTTAGTCGAAATGCACTTTAAAAAGTCTATATTAATGATACAATCATTCCCTTCTGATATGGCTATTATAAATATAAATATCTAGGTAGTTGTAATATTTACTTAAAAACATGAAAATATTATTTCACACTTGGAAAACAAAATAGATGTCACACAAAGTTATGCTTTTCAAGTATGTAGTTATGTTTAAACACAAGTAAGGGTGAAACATACACAAATACTGCCATTCAGAGAATGTAACATGAAGAAGTTCAGCTACATTGTCTAACAAGTTTTTGGCCATCACCTTTTCAGGTGAAGTACTGTATAATATATTTAAAAGTTTTGAGGACTTATCACAGATGGACATTTGGTTGATTAGAGAAGTGACTCAGGGAACTTTACTTGAAACTGACAATCCAAACAGCTCTTAGAATACAATAAGAGCTCACTTCATTGATCCCAGACCAAATAAATTGCCATCAAAAAATCTCACAAACCATTTTAGTCCTAGCAAGGAATGCTGTCTCGTTACCAGTTGACATTTGTGACCAGAAACCTAAGGTTAACCAACCATATCAATACTGCATTGCCCCAACCCACTATTCCTATTCCATTCCATCACTTTCAGCAGAAACATGAAAAAAAAACCCTGTTCCCAGCAGAGAATTTAATATGTGCAAAGTTCCCATATATTCACAGACACTTTACCAGCACTTACCTTCACTGACACTGAAATTAACTGAGGGAACTGTAGCTCTAGTACTAGCTGAACATCTCTAGACTCATATTTCCCTGCCTGAGCTCAGTACTTTCTTAAGACCAGATTCTAGCTGTCAATAATTTAGCTATAATAAGATGGCAGTCTAATGCCAAATCATTTAAGACGCATCATATTTATGTTGAAGAATTAAGACTGCAATCAAAAGACAGATTTAGGGGGGAAAATCACGACTGACAATCACTGAAAAGCACACAGTAGCTTCTATGCATGAAATATAATAGTAGACATTTAATGCAGCAATAGCTCTTTGCTGCTTGGCTATTATTTCTTAAAGTTGCTTAACAGCTGAGAGCCATATATGTGTACATATTTCAGGTTGTCACGAAAAATGCAAAGTGCAACTTTGCTTATTTCTCTTCTTCACACAGATTATCTACTCATAAATTTATAATCTAGTGGTTTTATAAAACAGAGAAAGAAACTTAGATATCCCTGGAGATAAAATGGCAAATATATTCATATAAATATGCATTAACACATTCCTAAATCCACATGCCTGTATACTGTATTAAGTTTAATACATCACCGTAAACTCAATTTTTAAAGTACGCAAAGCTCTGCTGTATTTTACTGTGGATGCCTCAAAAAGAAATTCAGAGAGAAAAATTTAATTTTCTTACCAGGAGCCGGACACGGTTTCTATTCAATTCGGGAACAAAGTGGGGCTGGAAAGGGAACTTGATTGGGGTTTTCTTTTCAAAATCCTCGTTAATGAAGCAGGAGTGGATGAACTATTCCGAGGTGAAGTCTGTTATTTCTTGCAGGGGCTCGGAGCTGACATCCTCTTGTGAAAGAAAAGGCGCCTCAGTAAGTTGTTGATTGAGGGAGCTGCGGAGCAAGGCGCTGGGCACGCAGTCACACAGGGATGCGCTGGAAGGCGCCTGCCTCCCTCCCACCCCCGCACCCTGCGTCCCCTTCTCTCCTTTTCACCCTGAGGCTCACTTAGATCCGAGTCTCCGCTCTCGCTGCTGCTGTATAATCAATCTAGCCTGTCTGAAGCTAATAGTCCTCTATTTAACCAACCAATCAATAGGAAGGATTCCACTGCTAGTCCCAAGAGTCTGTTTCCAAGTGTGGTACAAACAGGAAGAGTTTTGCCAGCAGTTTAGCCAAATATTTTTTCGTTATTTCATCTCCTGTTAGAGATGGGGCTAGAGAGAGCAGAGGCTCAGAGCAAGATTCCTATGACTGCAGATTTCTGCATTTAAAAAATGTACCTCTTCTTCTTCATCTGATACTAATTTATAATTACACACCTGCTATCCATCATCATTTAGGAATCACAACAGTTGCATATGTGATTTTAAAAAAAGTTTTCTCATTCAAATATATGAGAAAAATACAAGTACAAAATTACACACATGGACAGTTTCTGCTTTTTTCAGTTAGAGATGGGGCTAGAGAGAGCAGAGGCTCAGAGCAAGATTCCTATGACTGCAGATTTCTGCATTTAAAAAATGTACCTCTTCTTCTTCATCTGATACTAATTTATAATTACACACCTGCTATCCATCATCATTTAGGAATCACAACAGTTGCATATGTGATTTTAAAAAAAGCTTTCTCATTCAAATATATGAGAAAAATACAAGTACAAAATTACACACATGGACAGTTTCTGCTTTTTTCCCCTGAAAACAACAGTGCCTTCAGGAACCTGTATGGCTTGGATCAATTAAAGAATACCCTATTATATTGCTGGATTTTAAAAGTTATTCATTTAATTCTAGGAAAATAGCGAACTATAGTATTTTTCTCAAAAGGAAAGAGAAGCAGTGTTTGTAGATTTTATTGAACTAGAGCCTGAGTCAGACCTCAGCGTGTAAAATGTTTTTCAATTTTATAGCATAAATCTAGGAAAGCATCCCTCCCAATGTATCAAACAGAACATTTCACACCTGATTCATCCCTTCAAGGTTAGGAAGATTTTCTTCTTAAAGTGACACATTCACTGCTCATCTCCTGTAACTGACTGTAATAAAGAAGCACAAAGTGAGCCACTGAAGACCAGACTGGCTTTTTATTCCCCAGATACTTCCAAGGGGAATGAAAACCATATAGTAAAGTTAAAAAAAAAATAGTAATAATAAACAAAATAAAAGAACATTTGGAGTCAATTTGGTCTTGGTTTGTAAACTGGCCCCAGCACACAGAAGACAAGGAGGGACCTAGGAAGGAGGCAGCACTTGGGTTGGGTGGGGGTCAGGTTTAATACATAGGAGACTCACCTGCCAGGCTTGCCCCAGGTGACCCCAGGATGTGTGGATCTCTGCATCTGCCTGCCACGATTAAGAACTTGTATGGAGGCCTGAACTGGGTTCATGTACACCATTCAACTGGTCTCAGCAATGCATTTCTCTCTCAAGGTTGTGTCCTTAAATGTGGCTCCCACTGTGGGAATGGCAGGTAGAATGTACATTCCCAGGATGGGGAGAAGTGATGAACCTGTTTTTCTGGGGTCCAGTTCTCTGGTTCAGGCTGCAGTCATGTCCTCTTGATGACCGCCTCCAACACTTAGCCAAACCCTAGAAATGCAGACTCTTTTCATTTCTAATTAGGAAGTGGTTGCTTATCTCAGTTTCACACTGCTTGGTCAACCAACCTTTTAGTTACTTTTTCTTGGTAATAATACATTATGGCTCTCATTAAACTAAATTGCATAGGAATGCTTAACTACACCACAATTCTCAGCTGGAATTAAATTCCAGGCCATAGCCCTTGTAGCTACAACTTTCAACATTATGTAACATGAGTAAAAGTTTGGAATATGTGCTAAGATATCTTGTAAATGAAGACCAAGAAGAACATAAGAAATGCAATGGTCATGGAGTCACACTCAAAGTTCAAATTATAAAGCATTGTAATACTTATTAGAGGCAGACTTCCTCTATATAATCAACTCAGTTCAGCAAACATTTATTGAGTAACTCTGTATCAGGCCTTGTACTCTCAGTAATATAAAAGGAATTAAGTAAAGGAGAGAACAAGCATCTTTGTATTTTTGGTGGTTTCAGAGCACTGTAGTAGGACAAGTCAGTCTTCTAGGAATGTACATGCTGGTGAGTAGATAAGGAATCCTCAGGTAAGCAACTACAAAGGGAGAGCGTTCAGTTCTTGCCTTCTTTAGCAGTAGTTCAAAGGGCAAGGTACTCAAAATCAAGATTATTCCTCCTCTAGGAAAACAGAAAGACTCTGTAAAACCATGTCATTTGCAATGATCTTATTAAAGAGAAAGAAAAAAAAAGATCTTACTGGCAGAGGGAAAGGAGCAACAGAAGGAAGAGAGAGAAGCAAAACTTTGGGGTCAAAAGAAGCAGGAGATGGCGGAGGGGGAGAGCTAGGTGGGAAGCTGGCTGGAGGACAAACAGTGGAGATGGTATGAATATTCTAGAAGCAGAATCTTGAATTCTAGGCTGAGAATAAGCAACTGGATAATTGGGAGCCTTTCAATTTCTTTTCTTTTTTTTTTAAACAGAAAACCAATAACATTTCAACTGTGCTTTTGGGAACTATTGCCAAATTGACCTCTGTATGCCTGTGCCGAGTTAAATCTCAGAGTTTTGGGTTAAGTCAGAGAAGGCAATGGCACCCCACTCCAGTACTCTTGCCTGGAAAATCCCATGGATGGAGGAGCCTGGTAGGCTGTAGTCCATGGGATCTCAAAGAGTCAGACACAACCGAGCAACTTCACCTTCACTTTTCACTTTTGTGTATTGGAGAAGGAAATGGCAAGCCACTCCAGTGTTCTTGCCTGGAGAATCCCAGGGATGGGGGAGCCTGGTGAGCTGCCATCTATGGGGTCACACAGAGTCGGACAGGACTGAAGTGACTTAGCAGCAGCAGCAGGAAGAAATAGCTTTCCTGCTTTGACAGGTAGAGGGAACCACAGTGGGATAATGCCCTCAAAACGGTGTCCCACCCTGGAAGGAGCAGTGAAAAGTCTCATGGTGTTTCAGGAGCAGAGTGGGATGAGCTCATGAACATTCTTCTGATTAATTGACGGTGAGGTAACTAAGAGTCAGCATCATCAACACTGTGGCTCCAAGTGGTTCATGGTCTCTGTGCTTGTGTGCAGGGTGTGTGTGTGTGTGTGTGTGTGTGTGTGTGTGTGTGTGTGTGTGTCAGTTGGTCAGGGTGGGCAGCATACAGTTAACTTTTTCCACTTGGTGTGGGTTTCAGTAACTGCAAAACAGCTCAGAGGACTTGACTCAGAATATTGTCTATAGCTCTTGAGGAAGAACTAAAGGTCCTTGACTTTGTTTAATGACTAATGTATTACTTTGTTTTGCTTAATTGTTTTCCTTTCTTTCTGTGGTTTCTCACTTCTCTGATTAGATTTATTATGTGACTAAGATTTTCCTACAGATAAAAGGCAGGAAAAGAACATATCCTAGGAAGGACTCACAGACCTGGTAGGTTGCAGATCCTCAGTCTTACAGGAGGTTGCAGGAGGCACTAGAATGAGACCTTGGTGAGAGTGAGGAATCACTAGGGCCATTACCAGGGTCTCCTTCAGGAGTACTAAGGAGAGAGCTGGTTTGCTCATGGTGGAGAAGCGCAGAATGAAGTAATACTGAGAAACATTCTAAAATTGGGTCTCTACAGGATGTAGTAACCTACTGAGGAGAGGTGCAATTTAGGAAGACTTTAAACACAGCTACATGGGTGACTGAAAGAAAAGGTGAATTATGAATGGCACACATTTTCTATCATTTTTGTTTCTATTATAGAAGTCATCCTTCCTTAATTATATGTGTATGTGTGTTAATAGCTCAGTTGTATATGACTCTTTGCGACCCCATGGACTGTGGATCCCCATGCGACCCACCAGGCTCCTCTGCCCATGGAATTCTTCAGGCAAGAATAGTGGAGTGGGTTTCCATTTCCTTCTCCAGTGTATCTTCCCTGCCCCGGGGATCAAACCTGGGTCTCTGGCATTGCAGGAAGATTCTTTACTGGCTGAGCCACCAGAGAAGCCCTAATTACAATTGCTATGTGCAATTTCCTACAACAACATAAACTCCAATGAAAATAACTGAATTTTTCAAATAGTCTTTCCTTCACATATTTTAGAATTGTACCTGACATATATTGGTATTCAATTATAACAAATTCTGAGCTAATAATTCTGCAAATATTGTCTCATTCAAAGCTCTGTATAATGGTTGTTGCTGTTCAGTCAGTAAGTTATGTCCAACTCTTTGTGACTCCGTGCACTCCAACATGCCAGGTCTCCCTGTCCCTCACTATCTCCTAGTGTTTGCCCAAGTTCATGTCCACTGAGTCAGTGATACTATCCAACCATCTCATCCTCTGCTGCCATCTTCTCCTTTTGTCTTCAATCTTCCCCAGCATCAGGGTCTTTTCCAATGGTTTGACTTTTTGCATCAGGTGGCCAAAGTATTGACAATATTATCTTATTTCATATCTAAAGAAAGCAATAGTTGAACAGGTTAAGTAGCTTGCCCAGTGAAATGCAATTAGTGTCTACTGAATCTCAAAGACCATATTCTGAACAGTGCTGAATTTTTAGGAAGCAGCTGTATTATAAACTAAAATAGAGAATTTCCTGACAGTCCAGTGATTAGGATTCTGAGCTTTTACTGTTAAAGGCCTGGATTCAATCCCTGGTTGGGGAACTAAGATCTTGTAAGCTGTGCTGTGCAGCCAAAAAAATAGAAAATGATTATCAGGATACTGATTTGTGGGTCATATGATTGGAATAGATGAAAGAGGCAAAAATAAATAAAATGCAAACAAGAGGATCAAAGGGATGTATATTAAGGGTAGAAAGCTGAAGTTTTCAAGTGGAATAACCACTAGAGTCATGTACTGAGAGTAAGAAGACTGTTGGGAGGCATTAGGAGGAGGGTTAGTAGCAAGGTGTGCATGATAGAGATAACTGCTGAGCCAAAGGACAACAGGGACCTTATTAAGCAGAAGAAGCATGGTTGAGCTGCTCTGAGGACCCAGCAAAGCCAACAAGTCATGCATTTCCACTGGCAACAATCTGTAAGATTGCATGGATTTGCTGAGCTGTGCTCAGCAGCTTGGATATCCTTGGACTGAAAGGATTATTAGAAAACAAAACTTTGGTTTCTTTTAGGAGAAATTTGGCAAGAATGGGGAAAATAGATGAGAAGCAGGGAGGGAGGAAGAAAAGACCATAATATCTTACATAGTTTGAGTTGTCTCAGTAGTTGGTTGTAGAGTATATTTCTGTACAAAGGGTAGAGAGCTGGTTGCAGGAGATACCTTGGGAAAGCAAGTGAGAGAGAGATACTTAATTTGTCAACATCATGAATAAAATGGGAATGTAGAGGCCAACAGCTTTCCTGAGAGACTTAATACTGTCAAAGCACTGTCAAAAATTCTGCTGAATTTATTTATTTCAAAGTTAATAATAAACACTTATGGCTCCAAATAACCTATTAGAAGCTGAGAATTTCAATAGAGATAGATAGGATTTTTTCTGTCTAGCAGTTGACTGATTTAATGAAAAGATGAAAGTGAAAGTCACTCAATTGTGTCTGACTCTTTGAAACCCCATGGACTATTGAGTCTGTGGAACTCTCCAAGCCAGAATACTGGAGTGGGTAGCCATTCCCTTCTCAGGGGATCTTCCCAACCCAGGCCTCAAACCCAGCTCTCCCACACTGCGAGCAGATTCTATATGAGCTGAGTCACCAGGGAAAACCAAGAATACTGGAGTGGGTAGCCATTCCCTTCACCAGCGGATCTTTCTAGCCCAGAAATCAAACGAGGGTCTCCTGAACTGAAGGCAGATTCTTTACCAGCTGAGCTACCAGGGAAGTCCTAATACTTGTAAGTATATACAATGTATATAATTATAGTTATTAATCTAAGTTCTGCAATAAAATTGTATGCATAGAATAAAGAATCAGAGAAGTGGAAAACTTAGCAGTATGAAAAGTTATATGTCAGAAGATACCAGAAGAAGAAAGAAGAAAAAGATTAATGAAAAATAAAAATGGAGAGAATATATGAGCTTAGTTTAGGGTTCCATGTTTTTAGAAATAGAAAATAGTGTGCTAAAATGAGCATAAAAGATGGTTATAAAGGTTGGAAGTGTTGATCAGCACTGATTTTGCTTCTGTGCTAAGAATTACTCAGAAGGAAAGAAAACCTGAGGTTAAGGTACAGTTCTGATATTGTATCTATTCCCTATAATCCTATAAAAACTTAAAAGTAACAAAACCATGAAAATATCATCATGCATAACCATATGTGATCCTTTATTAATGTAGTCAATAAAATCTAGCAGCAAGTTTAACATCTACCATGATTTCAAAGCAGCGATGAATGTTTTTTGAGATGTCTGAACGTCTGTAATATGAAGTGACAATGGCTGTGATTTCTTTTGGCAACAAAAGCAAGATTCATAGATGCTGCCAATACTACTATGGTCTGTTACCTACTTTTATAATGAAAGGAAATGCAATACTGTAGTTGTTCAGTCGCTCAGTCTTGTCCAACTCTTTGCGACCCCATAGACTGTAGCACGCCAGGCTTCCCTGTTCTTCACCATCTCCCAGAACTTGCTCAAACTCATGTCCCCTGAGTCAGTGATGCCATTAAACTATCTCATCCTCTGTTGTCCCCTTCTCCTCCTGCTTTCGATCTTTCCCAGCACCAGGGTCTCTTGTAATGAGTCAGTTCTTTCCATCAGGTGGCCAAAGTATTGGAGCTTTACCATCAGTCCTTCCAATAAATATTCAGCTGTGATTTCCTTTAGGATTGACTGGTTTGATTGCACTCCAAGGGACTTGCAACAGTCTTCTCCAACACCACAGTTCAAAAGCATCAATTCTTCAGCACTCAGCCTTCTTTATGGTCCAACCCTTATAACTAGCCACGACTACTAGAAAAACCATAGCTTTGACTATATGGACAGTTGTTGGAAAAGTGATGTCTCTGCTTTTTAATATGCTGTCTAGGTTTGGCATAGCTTTTCTTCCAAGGAGCAAGCATCTTTTAGCAGTCAATAAAAAGAAAGATGTAATTTTTTCCCTTTGCAAGTTCAGAGATTCTAAGTTATTTTTTCCAAGGACCCAAGTTAACAAATTTGGATAGAGAAAATGGCCCAAACAAAAGAGATATTCAGGTAAGGCAGGCCAAACCCTCAAATCTCACCAACAAGAAGGTTCTTCATCCCTCCATCATTATATTACAAAGTGTCCTGTAATTTCCAAAACAGTATATTTTTTAAATAAAAAATGAGTGAAAGAGGCTAGAAAACATCTTTCCACAGCTTATATATAGTTTCTGTCTAAAAGTGGAGTAGATGATAGCATATTGGTAAGTTTATTAAGAAATATATATATATACGCAATAGGATTATGTATGTAAAACTGTATGCAAGTATAAGTGACTGTAAGCATGTTTTATAAACATAGATGCCCAGAAAAAATTGTGCATCAAATATTAATAATAATTAGACTTCAGAGGTGATTTTACTTTTATCTTTGTATTTTCTGTAATTGGAAAATGGGCCAAAAAATACCCCCAAATATTAGGTGACTCAGGGTAGCACACACTCCACACAGTATAAAACAGAGATGGTACTAGAACTCAGAAACATCCTTCTTTTGTATCTTCAGCTTTAGCACTGAATGCACCTGAACACAGGAAGTAGGCATAATTATTTGCCCCAACTTAACTATTTAGAAACTGAGGCTCAGAGTCTGTTATGTGACTTGCCCAAAGTCACAGAGAAAGTAACTGGAGAAGCTGAGACTAGAGTCCAGTTCTCCTGTCCCTTGAGAAGGCACAATAGTACCATTGTTGAAAGCAAGGGCTTTTGCATCAGCCTGACCTTGGTTAAGTCCCAGCTATGTCACTTACTTGCTGGTAAACCTGGACAAATTCCTGAATTTTTCCAATTCTGGAGTTCCCCATACTTCTTTACTTCAAAGGGTTATGCTGTTGATGGAAATTATCCAATAATGTGAAACCCTATGACAATCTCTGACATAAAGGAAACATTCTCATCTCAATCAGTATGCCTCCCTGTCTCTGTCCCGGGGGAAGAATTCCAGCATTATCTTCCAGAAGCAGCAGATGTAACTGCTCGTTAGGCTCAGGAGCCCAGTTCTGGTCTCAAAAGTCAACTAGGATCAGCTCATTGTGTGTATGCGCAGCTCTACTGAACCAGAAATGCACAGGATCAGGCTGAACTGGACATGGGACAGGATGCTGGAGTGCTGAGCAGCCAGTCTGGGGATCTCCGGGGATTCAGATTCAATAGGCCTGAAAGGAGATCAGAGATTCCAAACTGCTAAAAAACTCCAGGAGAGTCTACAGAGCTAACATTCAGTGACAAGTTCCTGGTTTGACATAAGGGACTCCACTATTTCTGTGAATACAAAAGGGGCCCAGTCTAATCACAAGCAAAGCATCATCCAATGGCTGGCACGACAGGCCTCATGGAAAGACTGGGGCTCCTCTGTCATGAAGGGCAGTGACTGTCTAGAACAATGGAGGGAGAATGGAAACCAACTCAAACGAGAAGCAAAAATAAATGTAGAGGGACTTCCCTGCCCCAGATGCATAATGTTTTCAGAGCTGGAACAGACTTCAAAGATGACTTTGTCTGTTACACAGATACCACAGCACATCAGTGACTAGAACGCAAAGGAAATTTCCAAGACTTAGCAACGATTCACAATAAATCCCCTCAGTAAAGATGGCTGGATGAATTCACTAAGGAAAGTAACACTCAAACACCCGAAAGACAAGGCTTCAAAACGGGCTACTCCATAGACACAAAAAGTGCCTAAAAATACGGTAGATCTGACAGCACTCAGAAACACCATGGGTCTGAAAAGAGACGAGAGTGAGCAAACTATTCTCTTTCTGGGGTTGATGGGCAAGCGGAAGAGGGAGGGGTCTCCCAATGGTGGATGTATAGGTACAGAGTCCAGTACGAGTTTAATAATTGGGTTTTTGATTCCTTGTTTATTAGATACTACATACTAGTATATTTAAAAGGAATTAATCAAAGGTGTTTATAATGTATTTACATACTATTCCTCAAACATTCTCAATATATCCATTTTACTTTTTTAAGTATTCTCCTTTATCTTTAAGGACTTCCCTGGTGGCTCAGAGGTTAAAGCATCTGCCTGCAATGAAGGATTCCTGGGTTTGATCCCTAGGTCAGGAAGATCCCCTGGAGAAAGAAATGGCAACTCACTCCAGTATTCTTGCCTGGAGAATCCCATGGACAGAGGAGCCTAGTGAGTTATAGCCCACAGGGTGGCAAAGAGTTGGACACGACTGAGCGACTTCTAGGTGAGTGATCATACCTATACCTATATAAACCTGATCACAGTCTATATTGAATCCAATTAACATTAATAATTAGAAATTACACCAAATGCAGAGAAATAGTGATTTAAACTATTGAATTCAAATTTTTCATAATATGTTTAACCTTTGGAATTTTTATAAGTACTTGTTTATTAAATACTACATACTAGTATATTTAAAAGGAATTCATCACAGGTGTTTATAATGTGTTTACATACTATTCCTCAAACATTCTCAATATATCCATTTTATTTTTTAAGTTTTCTCCTTTATCTTTAAAATATGATTTGTGTATAAAAAATATTAACCTTTGAAGAAAGATTTCCTTCACTAGATTACTTATCAGAAACATCTATATAATGAAAAACCAAGTTAATAAGCAAATAGCTTTCTTTTGTTTTGACAAGCCATCATTTTCACTTTCATATTTGAATTTGTATCTTATTAAACTCTGCTGCTGCTGCTGCTGCTGCTGCTAAGTTGCTTCAGTCGTGTCCGACTCTGTGCGACACCATAGACTGTAGCCCACCAGGCTCCCCCGTCCCTGGGATTTTCCAGGCAAGAATACTGGAGTGGGTTGCCATTTCCTTCTCCTATTAAACTCTAGTAGTATATATGTTAACTATTACCTATTCTTATATTTTGCCTTTTCTCATTTGTATTTTGCATGCATGCTAAGCCACTTCAGTCATGTCTGACTCTTTGCAACCCTTTGGACAGTAGCCCACCAGGCTCTTCTGTCCATGAAGATTTTCCAGGTAAAAATATTGGAGTGGGTTGCTGTGCCTTCCTCCAGGAGATCTTCTCAACCCAGAGATTGAACCAGTCTCTCTTATATCTCTTGCACTGGCAAGTGAGTTCTTTACCACTAACACTACCTGGGAATCTCATATGTATTTAACTTTCTGAATAATCTATAAGCGATTTTTAAGCAAAAATTAAATTTTGCATCTTTTTCTAAGTAACCACTGTAGTTTTAATAAGTGATTATTGAATTCTTAAATTATTTAAATTATGAGATATGTCAGTATTATGAAGAATATAATTGCTTTAAGATATGAATACATAATTATTATCTAGTTTTAGAACAGATCTTGCTTTAAAGGTAAGTTTTTCTGAGTGTATCTTGAATGAGCTATGATTATCCAAGGAGAGATAGGTAAATAATGTTAAGTAAGAAATAAGTGGAATTTTGAAGCAGTGGTTAAATGAGGAGAGGAGGAGACAAAAGGTTTGGGTGGTGCAATAGGGCACCAGATATCTACTGGAAGGAGAAACTGGGTTAAAGGAATTAATAATGGCAGAGATGGCTGAAGTAAAATTTAGTTTAATTGCACAGCTTCCCTACAAGACAGCAAAATGCCAGAGGAAACTCTACAGTCCAAACGTGTGGTATGCATAGTGATTGAGACTTTTTGATTCTTTTCTAGGTCGGCTGAAAGAAGGGGGAATTCTCAAGATATAAGTCGAAATAAAGATGAGATATTTAATTGAAACAGGAAGTAAAAATAAAAGAGTTCTCAAACACTGATTAACCATTGAATTTTTCCGTGTTGTGGGATAGGAGATTCAAGCCAAATTCATTCGAAGCTCTAACCTTCCATGACAATAGCTAAAATACAGGTTACCCTGGAAGTCAGACTCACTGCTCTTTTCACACTCCTTTTTCAGGTCTCCTGTGTTAAAGTCTTGAAGGCTAAAATCTGCCTTTGTTAGACTTGCTATCACATCAGTCCTTGGTGCGTGACTTTGTATCTGCCAATCAAATGTGTCTTCATGAGACTTGAAAGTGGAAATAAGCAAAGTCAGAGGTTGTTGACTGCAGCTATCTGCTAGCAAGCATGACAGTGTATGCATCTGTTTATGCAGGGACGACGAGGAAAGGGTGCAGACAGCAGGAGCAGAATTCTTGGGTCTGTTACCTATTGTTTTAGGTGATAGAGTAAAGCTCAGTGGTGTTTCCACTAGAAGAATGTCTGCATTTGGTTGTTCAGAAACATTTCTTGATTCCCTTCCCTGAATATATAGTTTCTGAGTATGTAGAATCCCAGTCTAGTTGTCTCCTCTTCTGCTGAATCTGTGGCAAAACTAATATCTGTCAACTAAGAAATGCATAACAGGAAGGTTGCACGTTAAATTTTATTTGGGGCAAAGTGAGAAGTGCAGCACTGCAGACACCTCAGATAGCTCTGAGAAACTGCTCCAAAGAGGTGGGGGGAAGGAATCAATATATATGGTTTTACTGAAGGGAGAGCTGATGCAATCAAGCACTTATCTCTACAAAAGTTTTCTGCTCATCATAAGGAGCAGATATCAACATAAAGGCATTTACCATTTTTATAGGTATGAGGAGATTCAAGAATTGGGTGCATAAAATAAGTTTCTGAAAATTTATATTTGAAGAACTGTTCTGCCAGTCTTCCTAGATGAGAGTGCATCATTCCTGATATCCAGCCTGAACTCCCTTCATGGGGTGTTGAAGTTCAACTGCTACAGTGGCGCAGGATACAAGCCCCACCAAGGCAGTCAGCAAGTGCCAATTTGTAGTGGGCATATCCTTAATAATAATTATCCTAACTGCTAGAATAGTCAGACTGGCTCTACTGTCTGCAACTTAGGCTCCTACAGGAATAAATATATGTGACAATATATCATCATAAACCAGAGGTAGGTGTTATGCCCAAGTCGTGAAATCTCCCAGTGACCACCAGGGAGCCGATATCCGATGCAAAAGCAAGAGACTTTTTATTACCAAACTCGAGCTGGGGCTCGCTCCCACCGATACCAACGCAGCGGCTATAAGGAGGAGCCCTGAGCTCTGGGTTACATTGCTTATATACGGTATTCTCGCGTAAGAAATTTAAAAAGTGGGAGTTTCCGGGTTGAGAAACGTCTAATTGGTTACCTTCTGTGGAAGGGTTAGGTGTTGGGTTCTGATTGGTTCCCATTACCTAGGTAGACCACCAGTTCCTGAACGTCAAGTCAGGAGATTCTGGTCTGGGGTCCGATTGGCTCAAGGGTGGTGGGGTGAGGTCAGGGGATTTCCAAAGGCTCTTGAATTTTCAAAAGTTCTTTTCCTGGAACCTTACAAAGTGAAGTTTTTCTGTTAACAAAATGGAGTAGCCTAGGTCCTTCAGTAGGAAGTAAGTATGGTATTTTGAATGCCATGAATCCTGGAATAATATTAAAATGCCACTTACTCAGCATCTTCCCAATTTCCTGAGTCACTTCCCCCACAGAGTCAAAGTCAAAAACCATCTGACCCAAATGAATAAGAAAAACATCCAAAGCTTCTCAAATAGAATATGGAATTTGTAGCAAAGTGGGTTTCCCTGATGCCTCAGATGATAAAGAATCTGCCTGCAATGCAGGAAACCCTGGTTTGATCTCTGAGTTGGGAAGATCCCCTGGAGAAGGAAATGGCAACCCACTCTAGTATTCTTGCCTGGAGAATTCCATGGGCAGAGGAGCCTAGTGGGCTACAGTCCACAGGTCACAAAGAGTTGAGACATGATTGAGCCACTAACACTTTCAGCTTTAATTTTTCAGAGATTTTCACTATATTAAAATTGAAAAGAAAGAAGAAAAAATAGTTGTTTCGCATTCCCAGAGTTTTCTTTCTAATAAGAAGCAATTTGGAAAGTAAGAGATGATTACATAAGGCCTGTAAATTTCCTCAAAACATAATAATTAACTTTTAATGATTACAGTTAAAGGAATGGGGAGAATGTTAGCCATACAAATCTCTTTGTTAGGAATTAATATCTTGACCATTCTAAATTCGAATGGAGAGCTGAAAGGAAACAGGATCAGATAGGGAATCTCCTGCAAAACCAAAGGATATAAAGCAGGTGTTCCTTCTGTAGAATGCCCTGATCTCTGTTTAGAGCTTCTCTCTATGTAGCTGGAGTCTAGGCATCAGATGGATGTGAACTGACACTATAAGCAAAGGCACATGCAGCTGGGGCTGCTTATGGTGCTAAGAAGCATAGCAGTTAGAGCAGATTATTCCAGAGAGGAGCATTCTGTTAAGGCTGAACCTAGTGCCAGCTTTAAATGAAGCTGAAGTGTCTGGTTATTGGTTTGCAAATGTTTTGCAGTGAATTCTGTGCATTGCTCATCTTCAATTGTGTTGTTTCTCTCTCTATGGTCTGCACTTTTACTGAATTATTTCAACACTGCTCTTCCTGTTCTGCCCTTTCTGACTCCCAGAAGAAAGAAACACCTTGATGTTGAAATAGATTGATTTGCAGCATTGCTCACAGGTAATAGAAACATCACAGACTTCAGTGAGACTGTTAAATATCTATGGGAGTGCTTATTGACTGTGTGTCATTATATTGAAAAAAAAAAGAATATCATGTTGTTACTCTTATAGAATAGCAGATAATCATTCCCTAAAGGAACATATTTACTCAGACTTTTTTTTTTTTTTTAGCTTAGTTTGCTTTCTGGAGAAGATTATAATAATTCTACAGTGAAAGGTTTTTCTACCACAGGAAGTATCCTGCACTGAAATAAGTAATAGTGCTGCCTATCTAATCTAATAAATAGATACGAAGTTTTATAGAATTTAGAACTGATATTTCCAATGCCATCATATTCATTTTTTAAAGAATCTCTTCAAATGTATTGTGAGAGTTTACTCTATATTCCTATTTTCTCTTAATTATACAGAGTGGGGAAAATGCACAAGCTTTCAATATGTAAAAAGGGAAACGTAAACTAGAAGTTTAAAGTGATTGTTGGGAGTTGAGAGTGAAAAGTAAGTAAGGAGAAAAATCCATACTATCACAGGAATGAGAAAGTGTCAGTGGTATGAACAAGCCTGTCTACCAAGCTAGAAAGCAAACAAGAAGTCCTCTGCATTTAGGGAAGAAGTATTCTAAGGTTACTAGGAAAGAGCCCAAGGAAAAAGACACACAGAGAGAACACTGAGGCAAGTTTCTTGTATTCTTATACCTAAGAAATAGTCCAAGATACTCTCATAAGATGTATGTTCCATGTGAATTGCTATTATGTACGTATGTATATATGAATAGATATGGTCTTCTCTGGTGGCTCAGTGGTGAAGAATCTGCCTGCAATGCAGGAGATATGAGTTCGATCCCTAGGTCAGGAAGATCCACTGGAGGAGGAAATGGCAACACATTCCAGTATTCTTGCCTGGGAAATCCCATGAACTGAGGAGGCTCTTAACCTACAGTCCATGAAGTCACAAAGAGTTGGACACAACTGAATGGCTAAACCACCACAAAGTATGTAAATATTCATGCATATGTATATATGTATACCTATTCCAACATACATATATATATGTATATGCATATCATATATACATAGAGAGAGAAATGGAGTGAATGATTTTAAGTTCATTAAAGGAGGATAAAAACAAGATGCAATTAGGAGACATGTCGTAGTCAATAGTTTTAAGCTACAGAGGTTACTGTTAAAAACCTATGAATGAAAAAAAAAACAAAAACAAAAACAACAACTATGAATGGTAAAAAGAAAGCAGCAGATATATGTACCTGCCTGTATCCAATACTTATATCATGAAGATATTTTTAAGGGACAATAAAATGTGATTATTTTGTGAATTAATTCTAGAAAAGGTCAAAGCTTTCTCTTATTTAGACGTAAAGTCTATGGGTTAAGACTGTGCATTATAACGGATGCTTATCTTATCAGAGGCTCTGGCAAGACAGTCAACAAATTTAACAGTAGTAAAATAAAAGAAATAAGGAAACAAATGAATTTGACCAAGTCCAAAGAATAAAATCAACAAACCAACCAACAAATAGACAAAACAAACCAAATAAACAAATGGTATTGAGATTACTAAAGTGTTTATGGTGCACAGAGACTTTGTCCATAAATTAGAATTACTTAGGATTAAGAGCCATTTTTTTTAAACTAAAAGGAATAATGGAAATTGACAGAGATATAAAATTTTTCACTAGAAATTTGAACCACAATTGTCAAAACATTTTGTTTGCATAGCTCTTTGATTGGGAAAGGGAGTGAGGAATCATGATTGAGGAATAAAATTATATTTTTAACTAAGGATCTTTTTCATAGCAATCTAGTCATTTTTTCATTTTTTTAACCTCTAAGGATCTGTGATAATTCAGAACATGTTTATATTTGACTTTGGAATGTAGTAAGATTTTAACTCAATTTAGTTGACATTTAAAATAAAGAAAATATTACTCTTAAATTATTTATTAAATTTAAATGTTTTATATTTCATTAAAAGAAATCAATGCTTAAAAAAGCAGCTTCTTTCACAAATGTCTTTAAGGATATTATAAGAAACCTGAGCTTCTTAGGAGTAAGAGGCCATAGTATTTAGGCTTATTGCCATAGTGTTATGTCCGGCAGATTGTAATGATTCCATCAGTTTTATAATTAGGTAACATTTATCCTGTTCTATTTGAGCCAAAAATGTATCACCCCACAAATTTCCCTTTCAATTGACAGAGATATAAAATTTTTCACTAGAAATTTGAACCACAATTGTCAAAACATTTTGTTTGCATAGCTCTTTGATTGGGAAAGGGAGTGAGGAATCATGATTGAGGAATAAAATTATATTTTTAACTAAGGATCTTTTTCATAGCAATCTAGTCATTTTTTCATTTTTTTAACCTCTAAGGATCTGTGATAATTCAGAACATGTTTATATTTGACTTTGGAATGTAGTAAGATTTTAACTCAATTTAGTTGACATTTAAAATAAAGAAAATATTACTCTTAAATTATTTATTAAATTTAAATGTTTTATATTTCATTAAAAGAAATCAATGCTTAAAAAAGCAGCTTCTTTCACAAATGTCTTTAAGGATATTATAAGAAACCTGAGCTTCTTAGGAGTAAGAGGCCATAGTATTTAGGCTTATTGCCATAGTGTTATGTCCGGCAGATTGTAATGATTCCATCAGTTTTATAATTAGGTAACATTTATCCTGTTCTATTTGAGCCAAAAATGTATCACCCCACAAATTTCCCTTTCTATGAGTGATCTTCTCTACCAACCAAAGTTAGTTTCTGATTTCATTATTACAGATTTCTTATTTGTGAGATTATCTTGAATTTTATATAAACTTTCCTATAGGAGAAGCTGAGGAAAATACTGGAACCCAATTCTATGCTACTGTTAAAAATGAGTAATTATCTTGTCTTAACTTATGAGCCCTTGCTCTATCCTTCTTGATAGAAAATGTTTCAGAAAATAGCAGAAGTCACTTATTTCCACTTTTCTCACATCCACTTTTAAGAGCTGACACTGGGAACTCAAAGGAAAAGGGAGATTGAGATGGTTTTGAGGTCTTTTTAATTGTTGAATCTGTGTGTGTGAGAGAATATAAATGATACAGAATAAGAAACTGAGATTCACAAGATTATGAAAATAAAAGAGAATTACATTGCTAATTACATTACATTGCTAAAGAGAATTTACTTTTATAAAAATAAAAAAGACTGACATATAAAATTTAAAATTAGAAAGCTTTTATGGTGGCCTATTTATAACATGCCAATAAATTAACTTCCATAAATAAAAGAGAGTAGAGAAGAGCCTATGCTTTCAAAAGGAGTGAGAAATATGTTAGCATCAGAGTTCTCAAGGAAAGCAGAAAATAAATAAATAAATGTGTGTGCATGTGCGTGTGCGTGTGCGTGTGCGTGTGTGTGTGTAAAGGAACTGGGAATGGCTCAAATGTTTCTGGGGACTGGCAAGCCCAAAATCTGTAGAATCAACCAACAGGCTAAGAAGCTATCAAGGAATCTGCCGTTTTGAGAAAAAAGTTTTCCTTAGAGAGCTTAGATTTACTCTTAATACCATTAGATGATTTCAAGTAGCCCATCTGAATTGAGTATAATTCCTTTATCATAAATAACTGATTATAGTAATTAATCACATCCATGAAGCCACCTGATGTGAAAAAGCTGACTCATTGGAAAAGACTCTGATGCTGGGAAAGATTGATGGTGAAAGGAGAAGGGGGGGTGGCAGAGGATGAGATGGTTAGATAGTATCAGTGACTCAATGGATATGAATTGAGCCAACTCCAGGAGATGGTGAAGGACAGTGGAGACTGGCATACTGCAGTGTATGGCGTTGCAAAGAGTAAAACATGACTTGGCAACTGAACAAAAACATGCTGCAAGCTACCTTCACAGCAAAACTTATATTAGTGTTTGATTAAATGCTTGGGTATTATAGATTTGGGCTTTCCGGGTGGCACAGTGGTAAAAAAAAAAAAAAAATCCACTTGCTAAGCAGAAGATGAGGGTTCCATCCCCAGGTAAGAAGATGCCCTGGAGAAGAAAATGACAATCTACTTCAGTATTATTGCCTGGAAAAACCCATGGACAGAGGATCCTGACAAGCTACAGGTGATCATGGAGTTGCAAAAGAGTTGAAACTGACTTAGCAACTAAATAACTATAGCCAAGCTGACATGGAAACTGATCAACATGATATCCAAGGAGTCTCATAATTTAAGATCCTTCCAGCCCAGACTAGTAAATGTGTTATCTGAAATTTAATGACACAATACTATATATTTAACATATTGCACATTTCTGTGTTTTACTAGAAATTGGTGGAAGAAAATATGTTATTAGCCTACCAAGTTCCTCCCATCATGGGATTCTCCAGGCAAGAGTACTAGAGTGGGTTGCTGTTTCCTTCTCCAGGGGATCTTCCTGACTTGGAGATTGAACCCAGGTCTCCCACATTCCAGGCAGGTGCTTTAACTTCTGAGCCACCAGGGAAGCCCTTTATAAATTATAGTCTGATGATTTTGTCCTGTTATCAACATGATATTCCTTCCTCTTTCTGTATATTGTCTGATATAAATGAAAACACTCCAGCTGTCCTTTGCCTAGCATTTACATGAAGCGTCTAGTTTCACATTTTAATGTATGTCTTCAATATTTAAAATGGTTTCCTGTAGACAAGTTTAAGGTTGGATCTCACATTGTATCCAATTTGACAAATGTCTGCCTTTAAACTTATTGGAATTATCAGTATGTTTGAGTTTAACTCTGCCATCTCACTTTTTTTTTCTATGTGTGCCATCTATAGTTTGTTAATTTTTACCTTTTTCTGTCTTTCTTGAATTGATGTAATACTTTTGTAGCTCCTTTTTCCCCCCCCTTTATTTTTGACTTAGCAGGGAAGGAGAACAGAATTCACCACCCGGAATATTCCCTTTGGTTTAAGATTATCTAGAGATGGTTATTTTTTTAAGAAACAGCAGACACAAAAGAAGCTTTGAAAATCTGGAAGTTACACTTTTGTAAGAGACATTAACATGTTCAAGGAAAGTCTGTTTGTAAAGGCATCTTCCAGTATGTGTCAAGAAAAAATATTGACTAAATCTCTAGAAACTCTCATTAATGGACAAGTTTGTTGTTGCTGTTGTTCAGTCACTTAGGAATTTCTGACTCTTTTGTGACCCCATGAACTGCAGCCCACCAACCTCCTCTGTCCATGGGATTCTCCAGGCAAGAATACTGGAATGTGGGTTGCCATTTTCTTCTTCAGGGGATCTTCCTGACCCAGGGGTGGAACCTGCATCTCCTGCATTGGCAGGAGGATTCTTTACCCCTGAGTCACCAGGGAAGCTGGTAATGGAAACCAGAGACTTAAATCTGCAAATAAGCACAACAACAAAACCCTCCTTTACTGTGCTTTGCCTGAAATCTCCATAATAGGCTCCCAAATCCCCAACATATTTTTTTTCTGTCTTTCACTGAAGATTGTATCTAAGATGATAGCTTGGTCCATTTCAGAAATTTCCTCAGTTTTCCTGGGTCTCCCTTGAAGAAGAAGTATGCTTGCTATAATCTGTTTTTCTCCTTTTACTCTGTCTTTTATCACAGAGAAATCTCAGCCAAAAATCTAGAAAAGTAGAGAGAAATTCTTTTATCCTCTGCATTAGTTAAGTGGGGTTTAGTTTGTTGTTGTATTTTTAAAGGTTTCCAGACTGAGTGTCATTGGTTCAAGAATCCATCAACAAAAAATGGAGAGACCTTTCTTTAGAGGAAGAACGGTCTTTATAATAAATGTTGTTAGGGCAATATTAGAAAAGCCATGTAAAAATGACACAACAAGGAACAATTAAGTTTTGATGTATTATAAATATTAAAGTTAAAAAACAGTGCTTTAACATAAGAACATGTGAGTATTTTCATAATTTGAGGATAGGCAAGCATTCTAAAAAATTGCAACAAAAGAGTATTAAAACTTTTAAAAGTTAAAACTTGGATTTCATTAAATTAGGAACTATTCATTAAGTGATAATATTGAGAAAATTAAAAGGAAAGTCACAGATTGAAAACCAAAGTCAAAACTAAATAAGAAACTAGTATTCTCTATCAGAATATCTATAATTAAATGTCTGATGGTAATTGACATTAGCCAGAATATTGAACGAGCAGAAATTGTTACATTTCTTGGGAATGTAAGTTGGCACAGGCATTTTGGACATTTTGGCAGTGTCTTCTAAAGTTAAACATATTTATGGTCTAGGAACCAGAAATTCTTCAAACAAGATAGATGAGTGTTGACATCTACCAAAAGATACAGACGAAATTGTTCACAGCAGCATTGTGTTTAACAGTCAGAAACTGGGAACAACTCAAAATGTCCATCAGCAAGTGAGTATACTATAGTAAAGTTGTACAGTATAATATGATATAGCAATAGAAAGACAAACCACAACAACTCATAACAACATAAGTAAATCGCATAAGTACAATGTTGAAAAAATAGCAAAGGTTAGAGGCACAGCTAATCTATGGTGCTAGGAATCAGAATATTGGTTATATTTAGAGTGATGTGGGCTCCAGAGCATCAAGAGGGAGTTCACTGGGGTATTTGAAATGATTTATATTTTCTCCTGGATGATGAATAAACAGGGAGGGGTACACATAAGTAAAATGTTGGAAAGTTATATGAGCTTCATTCTGTGTCTTTTATTCTGTAACTTATATCTCAACTGGAAAAAAAAAATACAGCAAGCACACACCTACACAGTCCTCACATTTTCAAGAGAAATGTAAACTAAAATGCTATTGCTGCTAAGTTGCTTCAGTCGTGTCAAACTCTGTGAGACGACATAGAGGGCAGCCCACCAAGCTCGCCCATCCCTGGGATTCTCCAGGCAAGAACACTGAAGTGGGTTGCCATTTCCTTCTCCAATGCATGAAAAGTGAAAAGTGAAAGTGAAGTCACTCAGTTGTATCCAACTCTTCGCGCCCCCAAGGACTGCAGCCTACCAGGCTCCCTCGTCCATAGGATTTTCCAGGCATGAGTACTAGAGTGAGTTGCCATTTCCTTCTCCGTAAACTAAAATACCTATAAGCAAATACTTAGTTAAATAATTCTTATGAAATTTAAAAGAAATTAGAGCCATGACACATATCACATTATTGAGATCAGCTAAAAAGCCTCTTGATGAAAGTAAAAGAGGAGAGTGAAAAAGTTGGCTTAAAGCTCAACATTCAGAAAATGAAGATAATGGCATCTAGTCTCATCATTTCATGGGAAATAGATGGGGAAACTTTGGAAATAGCGTCAGACTTTCTTTTTTTGGGCTCCAAAATCACTGCACATGGTGACTGCAGCCATGAAATTAAAAGACGCTTACTCCTTGGAAGAAAAGTAATGACCAACCTAGATAACATATTCAAAAGCAGAGACATTACTTTGCCAACAAAGGTCCATCTAGTCAAGGCTATGGTTTTCCAGTGGCATGTAAGAGCTGGACTGTGAAGAAAGCTGAGTGCCAAAGAACTGATGCTTTTGAACTGTGGTGTTGGAAAAGACTCTTAAGAATCCCTTGGACTTCAGGAAATCCAACCAGTCCACTCTGAAGGAAATCAGCCCTGGGATTTCTTTGGAGGGAATGATGCTAAAGCTGAATCTCCAGTACTTTGGCCACCTCATGTGAAGAGTTGACTCATTGGAAAAGACTCTGATGCTGGGAGGGACTGAGGGCAGGAGGAGAAGGGGGCGACAGAGGATGAAATGGCTGGATGGCATCACTGACTTGATGGACATGAGTCTGAATGAACTCCAGGAGTTGGTAATGGGTAGGGAGGCAAAAGTCAGACATGACTGAGTGACTGAACTGAGGTGAACTGAATACCATTTGATGAAAATAAGCCAAAAGAATTTGGAAGCAAATATCTTTTATTTAAACTCTGTATACATTTAGTTACCTGCTACTTTCTCCTAACTCTCCTTTTAAAAGTTCTGTAAAATAAAACTACATTAACTGATAAGGACAAGATATATAGGAGTGGATACAACAGAAAACAAGTGATAGCAACAAAGTTTAGAAACTGGAAAGAAGATAAATGAGTGTTCAGTGATTTGGCAGAGCAGAGTAAACTCATTTTGTGTTCATGTGTGTGTAAAATCATCAGGTCCTGCAAAGATTCAGGAATTTAAGGTACCATATATACCTGAGCAAAATGCTCTGGTGTCTGACAACAGGTGACTCTCTTGAAAGTTTATCTATGCAGCAGCTAGACTTTGGAATCTCCAGTCCTAGTCTGAAATGCCAGATATCCTCACCTCTCTTGTAGAAACATGAAAGCTGAAAGTAAGAGGAAATGGATAAGACGTTGTGTGAACTCCAAGATAGCAGGCAAATTGAATGTGTTTTAGATATTCAGTTGAAAGCAAGAAGATTAATTAAAATTCTAAAACTCTTTTCTCACTAAACCACCAATATTGGCAGTCAGCCTTATATAGCTCAGGTAGGAGATAAAAAGTTTACTTTCTGGGGAAACTGAACATCTCTGTGGTAGGGAGAATAATTGCCTCCCCCCAGATTCTCTGACCCAAATCCCTAGAACCTGAGAACATATTACCTTAAGTGTGAAAATGGATTTAGTGGATTAAACTAAGTGTAGAGAGATATTATAATGGATAGGCACAGTCTAATCACATGAGTCTTTAAAAGCACAGAACTTTCTTGATGGGTGCAAGAAAGATGAAACAAAAGTTGAAATAAGTGAGAATTTTAAAAATTAAACCACACAATCCAATATTCCGTGTAATTGGATTAATCCATGTAATTGGATTACATGCTTTAATTTAATTTTTAGTTATCTCACTGATTTCACTTCTTATTTCATCTAAGCTTCTGCCTGTAATGCAGGAGACCTGGATTCGAGCCCTGAGTCTGGAAGATCCACTGGAGAAGGAAATGGCAACCCACTCTAGTACTCTTGCCCAGAAAATTCCATGCATGGAGGAGCCTGGTAGGCTCTGGTCCATGGGGTTGCAAAGAGTCGGACATGACTGAGTAACTTCACTGGTTCAAAGATTCATATCACTTGCCCTAGCCCAGAAAGTTCTGTACTTTTAAAGACTCATGTATTTAGACCAAGCCATCAATTATAATATCTAGCAAAGGCACAATATTTGACCTGCCTCCTGAGAAACCTATATGCAGGTCAGGAAGCAACAGTTAGAACTGGACATGGAACAATACACTGGTTCCAAATAGGAAAAGGAGTACATCAAGGCTGTATATTGTCACCCTGCTTATTTAACTTATACGCAGAGTACATCATGAGAAACCCTGGGTTTGAAGAAGCACAAGCTGGAATCAAGATTGCTGGGAGACATATCAATAACCTGAGATATGCAAATGATACTACCCTTATGACAGAAAGCAAAGAAGAACTAAAGAGCCTCTTGATGATAATGAAATAAGAGAGTGAAAAAGTTGGTTTAAGGCTCAACATTTGGAAAACTAAGATCATGGCATCTAGTCCCATTACTTCATGGCAAATAGCTGGTGAAACAGTGGAAACAGTGGCTGACTATTTTTCTGGGCTCAAAAATCACTGCAGATAGTGATTGCAGCCATGAAATTAAAATACGCTTACTCCTTGGAAGAAAAGTTATGACCAACTGAGACAGCATATTAAAAAGCAGAGACATTACTTTGTTAACCAAGATCCGTCTTGTCAAGGCTATGGTTTTTCCAGTGGTCATGTATGGATATGAGGGTTGGACTATAAAGAAAGCTGAGCAATGAAGAATTGATGCTTTTGAGCTGTGGTGTTGGAGAAGATTCTTGAGAGTCCCTTGGACTGCAAGGAGATCCAACTAGTTCATTCTGAAGGAGATCAGTCCTGGGTGTTCATTGGTAGGACTGATGCTGAAGTTAAAACTGCAATACTTTGACCACCTGATGAGAAGAGCTGACTCATTTGCAAAGACCCTGATGGTGGGAAAGATTGAGAGCAGGAGGAGAAGGGGACAACAGAGGATGAGATGGTTGGATGGCATAACCAACTCAATGGATATGGGTTTGGGTGGACTCTGGGAGTTGGTGATGGACAGGGAGGCCTGGCGTGCTGTGGTTCATGTGGTTGCAAAGAGTGGGACAATACTGAGTGACTGAACTGAGCAAAGGCAGGTAACAGAGCTATCACTTTTTTTTTTTTTTTTTTTACTTTACAACATTGTATTGGTTTCATTTTATAGAGTGCTCAGTCACTTCAGTGGTGTTCCACTCTTTGCGACCCTATGGACTGACCCAACCAGTCTTCTCTGTCCATGAGATTCTCCAGGAAAGAACACTGGAATGGGTTGTCATGCCCCCCTCATAGGATTTGAACCTTTGTCTCCTGTATTTCCTGCACTGCAGGCAGATTCTTCACTGCTACACTTTTTTTTTTTTTTTTTTTTACTTTACAACATTGTATTGGTTTCATTTTATAGAGTGCTCAGTCACTTCAGTGGTGTTCCACTCTTTGCGACCCTATGGACTGACCCAACCAGTCTTCTCTGTCCATGAGATTCTCCAGGAAAGAACACTGGAATGGGTTGTCATGCCCCCCTCATAGGATTTGAACCTTTGTCTCCTGTATTTCCTGCACTGCAGGCAGATTCTTCACTGCTGAGCCACCAGGGAAGCCTCATCCTTTTATGGGTAGGACCACTATTATACAGGCTTCATGTGAAACATAGAACTTTGAATCACTTATTTTGTGTTTCTCTCTTCATTATTCAAAGGCAGTCAACAAAATCAAATATTTGAAGAAATATCTAAATAAAAGTCAGAGACTAAAACTAATGAATGCAAATCAAGAGAAATTCAGAAAATTTTTGAATAGATTGGAACAAAAGACCCACAAGTAATATCTCCATAGCCATGTGAGTTGGCATTTCATCTGGACAACAATATAGAGATACTAGAAAACACAAACTTTCAGGCAAAAATAAAGTGGTTAGAATTTTAAAATATTGTATATATTACAAATAAGAATACATCAGATGATAAAAGATAAAAAATGTGTATAGGAATTAAAAAAATAAAAGAATTAAAAAATGGAAGCATAGAAATTATCAGAGAAGATATAAAAACTAATTTTCAGAAGTGAGGAAAAGAATTTATAGATTAAAAGAACTCATTACAAACATCACACAATCAATAATAAATAACTTACACAGCATGCTGGAATTTTAGAGTTGTGGGGATGAACAAAAATTACAAAGACCCTCCACTGTTGGAAGACTAAAACAGGATTTTACGGTAGGCAAAATCCTAAGATTTTGCCCCATGATCTCCATTACATTGATGCTTGCATGCTTAATTGCTCAGTTTTGTCCTACTCTTTGTGACCCCATGGACTGTAGCCCAGCAGTTTCCTCTGTCCATGGGATTCTCCAGGCAAGAATGCTAGAGTGGGTTGCCATTCCTTTCTCCAGGGGATCTTTCCAACCCAGGGATCAAACCCAGATCTCCTGCATTGTAGGTGTATACTTTACTGGGAAGTAAAGTATCCACGGAAGCACACACTCATGCTTAAGTTACATCATGGCAGAAATACTAAATGTCAAGTCCCAAATCAATGTTGTAGGTTAATAATAAGAGATAGGCCTGCTCAACTAGTTGGAATTCATCCAAAAGGGGATGTGGGCCTTCCTAAGTTCAAAGATATTCTTCTCTGTTGGTCTGGAAAATGCCATGAGTTCTACAGCCATGAGAAAATGAATTCTACCATCAACTTCAACATGCATCCAAGTGTGCTCATCCCTATTTTATGTCTTTTGAATGCAGCCAGATCAACCTGTTGATTGAATCCCTGTGAAGCCCTGAGCAGAGGACAAGTTAGGCCATGCCTGGACTCCTGACACAAAATAATAAATATATTTTAAGTAAAGTATGTGGTAATACCTAGCTTAAACTAATTCAATCATGAATCAGAATAGCATTGAGTATCTTAACATGAACACTTGAAATTACATTAAAATGGGAGGAAAAGATTTCAATTATTATGTTTATATAGGTATTTCAAAATTTCATGGGTAACAACTGAGATCTCTATTAGAGAATAAAAAGTATAGAGGAATTTTAAGCAGTGGGATGATGCGAGGTTAAATTATACAGAATAATTTGCATGAAAATCATAGCATACCTTAGATAATCCTCTACCCTGTACTCTATATATTCAACAGAATGAGGACACAGTGATGAAACTAGCCGATTAGCAGGTGTGATGCTAGGACTGCCCTATTAGTGGGAAACCGACAGCATCAAGATAATTGGAAAACTACTAGATTCAGTGAGAGATTATGGCGCAGACAGTAAGGAATTTGCCTGCAGGAGACCTGGGTTAAATCCCTGGCTTGGGAATATCCCTGGAAAGGGAATGGCAGCCCACTCCAGTATTCCTGCCTGGAAAATCTCATGGATTGAGGAACCTGGCAGGCTACAGTCAGTGGGTAGCAAAGAGGAGGATATAACTGAGTGACTAGCACTTTCACTTTCACTCATTAGATTCAGTGAGAGAAATACAAGCTCAAGAATGAGCGCTTCACCTCAAAATCAGAGCTTAGATGTTGTTGATGGTAAGGCATGCTCCTGAGTACTCAGTCTTATCAGACTGTTTTAGACCCCGTGTACTGTAACCAGACAGGCTCCTCTGTCCATGGAATTCTCTAGGCAAGAATACTGGAGTGGATTGTCATTTCTTACTCCAGGGGATCTTCCCAACCCAGGAATCAAACACGCATCTCTTGCCTTTCTTACATTGGTAGGCAGGTTCTTCATGACTGTGACACCTGGGAAAGCCATTGATGGTGATAGATCTTAGGAAAAGTCATGCATGTCTCTAAGAATGAGTGCTGTGGAAAATTCTAGTGCTTGTAAATTTTTCAATCTCTTATTTTTGTATGAATCTGGGAGGATTAAACTTTCTGGCTCTGACTGTTGACATTAAGGATTGCTCAGTTCTAGCCACTGGATTGTGAGCAGGGGTGAACTGTATCAGATGTGGGCTGAAGCAATTTCTGGATAGCTTGAGATCCTCCTACTTTCTCTTCCCACTGTTCACTGGGGAAGCATGTGCTCCAAAATGTTAAGCTACAGGTGAGTAGGCTTCCATTAGCCTGGAAAATTGAGTTCGGACTTAAAAGACTTTGGACCTAAAATGTTACTGGAAATTTCAGAGCTTTTTATGAGGAAGACATGAAATTGTAGTGTGTTAAGTCATTGGAATTCTGGGCTTTTCATATTATAAGAATTCTAATTTATGTTGATTGTATAATAAGGAATGCTAGCAGATAATAGAAAGATTAAGACACTTTTCTCACTATGAGTGTAGAATAGATTTAACCATGAAATTGGTAAGGACATGGTGTGGTAAAATAAATAAGATAAGGTTCGACTCCAGGATGGTGAAGGGATGATTAATTCAGGTCCTAAATGTGACTTTCAAAGTCCAACAGGTACTTTATCCCAGTGGGGCCAGGGTGTGCTCCATTCATTACAAGAAAGCAACCACAGAAAGGGGATAAACTGAAGAGGACTGTAGTAGGTAGCGTAATGACCTCTCCAAAGCATCTGTATCTGAATCCCACAGAATTTGTGACTATGAAAGGTTCATGGGAAAGGGGGATACACATTGCCAATGCAAGTAGCTTTCTAACTTGCTGATCTTAGAGATATTACTCTGGTTTTCTTACATGGGACCAATGTCATCACAAGATCCTTAATTCTAAGAGAGAATCAGAGGAATAAGTAAGTAAAATGTGATGTGAGCTGAACTCCACTTGCCACTGATTGGTTCAAAAAGGAGGAAGGGACCGTGAGCCAAGTAATGCAGGGAGCCTCTGGAAGCTGAAAAACAAGGGAACAGATTCTACTCCAGAGATACAGCCTGGCTGACATCTTGATTTTAGCCCATTGATATCTACGTTGGGCTTTTAACATACAAAAATGTAAAATTATACATCAGTGGGGTTTTTTTTAAAGCAATTAAATGTGTGGTGTTTGTTATGGCAGCAACAGTAAATGAGTTAAGGAAGTCATATAACAGTTTCTGCAGGTTGACAGAGGAGATAGTGGTAGTAATATCACATGACAATGGAGACAGGCCACTAGGATATGGACACCATATCTCACTGTCAGCAAGAAAATAGATACCTCAGTCTGAGAGAACTCCTAAGTCTTAGAGAATCCACCTACAATGCAGGAGACCCCAGTTCAATTCCTGGATTGGGAAGATTCCCTGGAGAAAGGATAGGTTACTCACTACAGTATTCTTGAGTTTCCCTCTTGGCTTAGCTGGTAAAGAATGCACCTGCAATGTAGGAGACCTGGATTGGATCCCTGGGTTGGGAAGAGCCCCTGGAGAAGGGAAAGACTACCCACTCTAGTATTCTGGCCTGGAGAATTCCATGGACTATAGTCCATGGAGTCACAAAGAGTCAGACACAACTGAGTGACCTTCACTTTCACTAGGAAACTACATTTCACCAGTAATCTGAATAAACCTGAAAGCTGATTCTTCCCAAAAGTCTCTAGAAGGGTGCATTGTTGTTATTGTTATTTTTTAGTTGCTAAGTCTTGTCCAATTCTTTGTGACCCCATGGACTATAGCACGCCAGGCTTCTCTGTCTTCTACTAGCTCCAAGTTTGCTCAAATTCATTTCCATTGAGTCACTGATGATATTTAACCATCTTATCCTCTGCTGCTCCCTTCTCCTTTTGCCTTCATTCTTTCCCAGAATCAGAGACCTTTCCAATGATTCAACTCTTCTCACCAGGTGGCCAAAGTATTGGAGCTTCAGCTTCAGCATCAGTCCTTCCAATTAATATTCAGGGTTGATTTCTTTTAGGATTGACTAGTTTGATCTCCTTGCTGTCCAAGGGACTCTCAAGAGTCTTCTCCAATACCACAATTTGAAAATATCAATTCAGTGCTCAGCCTTCTTTACAAAGGATATGAAGCCCTGCCAACACCTTGCTTTCAGTCTTGTAAAACTTACAATAGAGATCCAATAGGACCCACTAGGATTTCTGTCTACAGAATACTAAGAACGTGGTGTTTTGGTTATGTTTTGTTTAACTGTGTTTTGTGGGGTTTAGTTTTCTCTTTTGCTTGAAAGTCTTCCTAAAAAAGGAGTTACAGGAAAATACTTCCTTTCAGAATTTTTTCCCCCAAGTTTTACTATCTTTCATGTTTGGTTACTAATTTGGATAGAAATGGAATTCTATCTAAACATTATTTTCTGTATGAGTTGTAAAAGTTTTGTCCAATCTTCTATCATCTAGCAATGCAATGTTGTTGAAAATTCAGCTCCAATTGCATTATTACACCTCTATAGATAAAGTGTTTTTTCCCCCTCTTAGCTCTGTTCAGATTTTCCCGAGTGAATTGAAACACAAAAATGAGCCTTGGTGTGGATGTCAAAAAAAAAATCATAGCTCTAAACACTTCTTGTGCCTCCTTACACTATTGAATCATACTTTGTTTCCAGAAAATGCTGTTCTGTTATTTATGTATTTTCTCCACTGATCTTAATCTCTTTCTTGAATAAATATTATGCATGTGGGATGCTGTAGATTGTTCCTCTAAATCTTTAAATTGCTAAGTTTTAAATTTAAGTTGGCATTCTATATAATGTCCTTGAAGTCATCTTCCAAACTTTTGATTAAAGTTCTTTGTAATGTCATATTTTTCACTTCAAAAACTCTTTATTTTAATCTGATTCTCCTTCTTTAATGAATTATTTTTCCTGTTTTTTGAATGTAATTTATTTCCACTTATCTGAAAATCAATTGGTTTTGCTTTGGTGTGGCCACCTGATGCAAAGAATTGACTCAATGGAAAAGACTCTGATGCTGGGAAAGATTGAAGGCAGGAAGAGAAGGAGATGACAGAGGATGAAATGATTGGATGGCATCACCGACTTGATGGACATAAGTTTGAGCAAGCTCTAAGAGTTTGTGCTGGACAGAGAAGCCTGGAGTGCTATAGTCCGTAGGGTCGCAAAGAGTCAGACATAACTGAGTGACTGATCTGTGCATGCTGCTGCTGCTGCTAAGTCGCTTCAGTTGTGTCCGACTCTGTGCGACCCCATAGACGGAAGCCCGTCAGGCTCTCCCGTTCCTGGGATTGTCCAGGCAAGAACAGTGGAGTGGGTTGCCATTTCCTTCTCCAATACATGAAAGTGAAAACTGAAAGGGAAGTCGCCCAGTCGTGTCCGACTTTTCACGACCCCACGACTGCAGCCCACCAGGCCCCTCCACCCATGGGATTTTCCAGGGAAGAGTACTGGAGCGGGTTGCCATTGCCTTCTTCCATATTTCTCCTGCTTCTTCCATGATCTCTCCATCCTTTTTCTCACGTTTGTAATTTGTGTCTTTCGGGTTTCAACCTTCTCCAATACAGAAAGTGAAAACTGAAAGGGAAGTCGCCCAGTCGTGTCCGACTTTTCACGACCCCACGACTGCAGCCCACCAGGCCCCTCCACCCATGGGATTTTCCAGGGAAGAGTACTGGAGCGGGTTGCCATTGCCTTCTTCCATATTTCTCCTGCTTCTTCCATGATCTCTCCATCCTTTTTCTCACGTTTGTAATTTGTGTCTTTCGGGTTTCACTTTTGCATGGGGTATTTTCCTGCTTTATCCTGTTCTTTGGTAATCTATTAATATTTTAAACTCTTGATAGTTGTCCACAATATCTAGCTCCTGTTTTCTCTATGATACTCAGTTATTTTGCTCTCCATTCTCCTCCAGCCACAGTGACTTCCTCGTTCCTTTTAAAAAATAGCAAGTACTTGCAGAGATTACAATGGGGCTATCAGTCTGCAAAGCAAGGATTTCTGGGATTAAATAACAGGAAGAAACACACTCTTCACTTGTGTAGTCTTTGAGACAAGCAAGCTCATCCCATCTATGCCCTTAAACTCCAATTTCTCATTGAAAGTGAAACTGAAAGTCTCTCAGTCATGTCCTACTCTTCACAACTGCGTGGACTATACAGTCCATGGAACTTTCCAGGCCAAAATACTGGAGTACTGAATACCAACTGAACCATGATGGAAGCCCAAGAATATTGGAGTGAGTAGCCTATCCCTGCTCTAGTGGATCTTCCCAACCTAGGAACTGAAGTAGGGTCTCCATTGCAGGCATATTCTTTACCCACTGAGCTATCAGGGCAGCCCCCCGTTTCTCATTTCCCACCCATACATAAACCAGTGGCATCATGATGCCCTTATCACAGAGCTTCCTTGCCTTGTCCTTCCAAGATCCTTCAGTCTGTTGGGCTGACAGCTGATCCAAGTCCCAGGTCTCTTTTCCTGAATTCCACCTCTCTCAGCGGTGACCCCAGACACCTACCTGGCTTGCAACCCCTGACTCTCTTTCCCCGTATCTTTTTGCCAGGGAGGTTTCTTTCAGTTGACAGCTTTTAATAGTTAGTATATTCAGGCTCATCTCCTCTAGATGACCCTGGCACACTGTGTGGAGCCCGGAAAGACACTCAAGGTCATTGCCCCTTCACAAATATTCATTTTTGCTTCATCATGTGAAAGGCTGAACTTGCCCTTAGAATGTTAATGATACAGTCCATTTGACCTCTATTCTCTAAGACTTTATGATCTCAGAGTTATGGGTTTAGCAACTTAATAAAATAAATATATCTAATATATGCATTGAAAAAAAGCAGTAAACGAGTATTCATCCTGTGTCCTTTGCACTTCTTATTCTTTCTGCCTGGGGTTCTCGTCCCTGAGATACCCACGTGACCAATTCCCTCACCTCATTAAAATTGTTGCTTGATTTTCATTTCCTCAATGACACTCCCCTTGGACATTCTAATTAATGTTAGAACTAATTCTGCTTTCCCTAGTATTTCCAATACTTATAATACAGCTCCACTTCATGTTTGTTTTTTTTTCCTTTCTTTATTCATAGCACTTATTTTTAGGTTATTTTTGCATTTGTATTTCTAACTTTTATTGCCAGTCTTCTCCATAAAGGATATAAATTCCTTAAGAGAAGTGATCTTCTCAGGCATAATTATTAACATACTTTGATCACCTAGAAGTTATTGGACTATGATGTGTATGCTTTTATTTATTAATTGAATGAATGTGTGAATTAGGGGCAAAGCACTAACAGTGTCTAATAGGAGAATTTTATATATGGGTAGGGCTTGTCCCTTTGATTACTTCATGCAATACTGACTGGGGAAGCAGACACTCAGATGTCAGTAATGACATGGCAGAAGCTGGTGTTGGAATGTATATGTGTCTAAACCAATTGTTTCCATTGGTTCCTTGATATCAACCAATATTTTCCTCAGTAACCTGCAGTCTCACAAATCCCTTTTTTCAGGTCTTTGTCTAGGTGTCTGCACTTAGTGTTCTCAAAATAGATTCTCCATAAATATTCTGAGTGTCTCACTCCTGTTTATGACCTGACTTAACCTTCCATGTTGTTAACTTCTCCAGGCACGGGTGACAACCCTTATCCTTATATTTGCCTTGGCCTCTACATGTTCTAAATGTGGAGCAGAGATGTCTGCTAAGTTTTTTTGCCATTGTCTGTTTTCTGCCTTTTCATCTGTAGACATTCTTTCTTCTTTCCCCTTTTATCTATGAATCTATATCATGTACCCATATTTACCTTCATGAGGTATCCAAGGGGAGAAGAAATATACCTGGGAATTCCTCATGCCTGCCTAACTTTAACTTGGCTATTATTGTATTTTTTAATTTTATCTCTAAGTAGTCTAGTGTTTCTCAAATATAGTTTATCATTATTATTATCCTATTTCTTATTTATAATACCTTACCTGTATGAAATTTAATAATAATTTCTTCTTTCCCCTTTTATCTATGAATCTATATCATGTACCCATATTTACCTTCATGAGGTATCCAAGGGGAGAAGAAATATACCTGGGAATTCCTCATGCCTGCCTAACTTTAACTTGGCTATTATTGTATTTTTTAATTTTATCTCTAAGTAGTCTAGTGTTTCTCAAATATAGTTTATCATTATTATTATCCTATTTCTTATTTATAATACCTTACCTGTATGAAATTTAATAATATATCTTACCTATGGACACTGTTTACTCCCAACTTCATCAAAACTCATGTTGAATGGCATGTTCAGTTATTTGATTTATTAAGCAGGATATGGTGCTTTATAGAAACAATAGTTTTAAAAGAATTTTTCAAAGTCACCTGAAACTAAATGTGCCCAATTAAAGGAACAAAAACATTTTAGAACCAATGACATATTTTAAATAAAATTATGAAAGTAAGTGAAAGCTGATTATTTTACTCATTTTAATGTGTTGATGCACATTTTGGATTTTAGCTAGATAAAAACTGAAATTTTAGTACAGATTGTTTTGGAAAAGAGTAGGAAACTAAAACTATGAAGATATATAATCTATGATTATGTCTGTAAACTAACCTCTGATTCTCTGAAGAAGTTAGTAAAGGTTGTTGTTTAGAGACATTATGGGGACTTGTTTCAAAAAAAAAAAAAAGGATAAAATGTTTCAAAATGACTTTGACAAGTTTTTTAAGTGATCTGAAATAAATAAGACACTATTTCCTTCTTCTCAGCATTGCTTCCAATCCCTTTGAAACTACTTACTAAAGGCGCACATAAAAAAGGATACAACCACATCAGCCTATAATTATAATCACTTTTACTTTTCAGTAGTTCAGTATTTCAAGATGCTAGTTCCTCATTGTTGAGTGTTCTTTAGTTCATTATCACAAACCATGGTTTGTTTATGATGCTAATCTTTTCCTTTTAACAGCAACAATTTTAATTTTAGAAAACTAACCTCTGATTCTCTGAAGAAGTTAGTAAAGGTTGTTGTTTAGAGACATTATGGGGACTTGTTTCAAAAAAAAAAAAAAGGATAAAATGTTTCAAAATGACTTTGACAAGTTTTTTAAGTGATCTGAAATAAATAAGACACTATTTCCTTCTTCTCAGCATTGCTTCCAATCCCTTTGAAACTACTTACTAAAGGCGCACATAAAAAAGGATACAACCACATCAGCCTATAATTATAATCACTTTTACTTTTCAGTAGTTCAGTATTTCAAGATGCTAGTTCCTCATTGTTGAGTGTTCTTTAGTTCATTATCACAAACCATGGTTTGTTTATGATGCTAATCTTTTCCTTTTAACAGCAACAATTTTAATTTTAGGAATAAACAATTTTGGTAAAATTTAACTAAAATGGATCAAGTCAAAGTTAAATAAGTTAGAAGTAGGATCTATTTCTTTTGATTGAATTAATGCATCTCTTGATTTTATTTGGTGATATAACTATTTTAAAGCCAGCCTATCTCTGCTTCGGTTCCCCTTGACTTGCTATGATGATTTATGTGTATGCTAACACTAATTTATGTCCCAAAGTGACAGTCTGAGAGACTGCAGATGTTACCCCGGTGGTTGGTTATCAGGGAAGTTATTGAAATACATGAAGTTAGGTATTCAGTGGGTGGTACCAGTAGGTCAAATACAATTTATCACACCTGATAAAAATATTCTTGGCAAGATCCAGTTACATTTGTAGTATCCTCAAATTAATTACATGTTAAAGTAAAAAGAATAAATTAATGGATGTATTTCTCTGATTTTGACCCTGGCTACCTACTAAGGTAGACTAGCATCTAAACTAGTCTGGTTATATGACTAGACTGTCATCTGGTGTATTTACTGTGCTATCTTTTTCATTTTGGAGCATATGTTTTGCATTGCAAAAATTTTTAATGCATTTCTCAAATTTTTTCATTATTATTAAATAGTTATCACCTTTGACATGTGTGCAAGAGAATTCAAAATTAGTAGTAAAATGAAAAATTGTTTTATACACTTTACAATTTCATTTATATGGGGTAGTTTTACAGTTAAAATCTACTTTGAGTTGTGGCTCCATGGTTAGTAATTCATAAGAGGTGATTATTCACACAGCTTTTTGATATCCTGTGTGCCTCCTCCAGAGAGAACACTGTATCAGGAGATGGTCCACGCTTAATATCAGTGGTTGAATATGTCAGAAATGGTTCCAAAACTAGACATTCTCAGAATATACCCAAATCCTTTGTTCCTTCTTACAGTGATAATCTTAATTTCTTTCAAAGGTAAATGCTAAACATTTCAGTAGTTACAGATGATGAGAAAAAATGTTATTTTCTCAGGACCACAGAGAACATTTTCTGCTTGTGGTTGACACACATGACTGGGGGAGTATGGCAGGAAGGATCCTAAGATGGCCTGCAACATTCTTGTCACTAGTATACAGGTTTTACCTTTGACTATACACTGGACCGGTAAATATGAGAGTAGTCACTCCTGTGCTTATGTTAAGTTGCAGTATTAGCTGACTCTAGAGAAGTTTCTATGTTGATTTTGTAGAAGGAAGCTGCCATGTTCTGGACCAATGACAAGAGACTATGAGTGGTTTCCAGATGCTTAAAGCATCTGCCAGCAGACAGAGCAAGAAAATGGGACCTTGGTTCTATAACTAGAGAGAACTGAATTCTGCCAACAACAGCAAAATCTGGATGATGTTCCAAAGCTTTAGAAAGAAAGATTACCCAATTGGCCTCTCAATTTTAAAGCTGTGAAATCCAGAATAGAGGATTACCTAAAATGTACTAGAATTCTGCCCCAAGGTAACTGTGAAATAATGTGTGGCCTTTTTATTTTTATTTTTTTAATAATTTATTCTACTTTACAATACTGTATTTGTTTTGCCATACATTGACATGAATCAGCCACAGGTGTACACGAGTGTGGACTTTTTAAAGCTGTTCAGTGTGCTAACTCTAATAGCAAACTAGTAAGAGCAGAGAACATAGTTGACCTAGTAACTGGAGAACTGGTTAGGTTTCTGAGGAAGAATTCCTAATGTTTTAATTTCATCAGTGCTAAAAGAGTCTGAGTTTAGGCTGTCTTCATAGATTCAAAATGAAATAAATGTATAATTCTAGAAGAAAAGGTTGAAAAGGAGATTCTATTTTAAACTCAGTCATCATAAATGTGTGTTAACATGATATATATCACAGCCAAATTATTTTTGCACATTTTAATACAATTTGTAAAGGCTCATTGACCAAAATATTTTAACTGGATGCCACAATTAAAATAATTTACAGGCTCTGCTTGATTTAAGGCTACACTAATGCAAGGTCATTAATTCACGTAATTATGTTCAGTGCCATTTTTTTTACTGCGAAAGAGACTATATATACCACAAGGCACTATGAAGTTATTCTTAAATTAGTGTAAAGAACATTTCATCAATGAGAGGTTGATGCTTTATATTACTTAAATAATGAATGAGGTAACAAAGAATAGCCACTGAAATAAAGAAGTTGTAAATTTAAAATGTTTTTGCTTTTAGTTTTGTCCTCCGTGTTTCCTTTTCTATATGGGATGCTAGAAGCAGGTACTGACTTAAGATTTAAATGTGATAATGTTAAAGTTACTATATCAATGAGAGGAAGGGAAATATTTCTATTTGAGAAAGACCCCAAATTTGGATCTAAAATTGATATCCTACAAATTTTGAGGGGAAAAGTTTCATCTAATTGTCTTCACCTATCTAATATTAAAAATCTAAGATTGAAGGAAATTCAACATGAAAATGCTTTATTCTAGCACAGTATTTCTTTCATAAATTACAAAAGGAATTTCACATTGCTCAAAAAGACTTCCAAGAAAGCAGGTTATACACACCTTTTGAGAAATACTTTTCTCATAATTCAGAAATTGCATGCAACAGCAAACAAACAAACATTTGCAACAGGGATGTAAGTTATCAGTATAATATAAGGAATACTTGTGCACATATAGCCCTGCTTAATAATTAAGTATCCTGATGCTAGGGGCTTCCCAGGTGACCCTAGTGGTAAAGAACCCACCTGACAATGCAAGGAATGTAAGAAAGGCTGGTTTGATCCCTGGGTTGGGAAGACCACCTGGAGGAGGTCATGGCAATCCATTCTATTATTCTTGACTAGAGAATCTCATGGATAGAGGAGCCTGGTATATTCTATTGGGTCGCAAAGAGCTGGACATAACTGAAGCAACTCAGCACTCACCTGTGCATACTGACCCTTGAAGACTCCTAACCATTCTCTTTACTACATACAGAAATTTATTTGTAAATATGCTTTTTTTAAAATAGATCTACTGTCCAAGGCTGTGTCCATCAGTACAATGCTTTTTTAGTTTTTAATGTACATAAACTTTATATGAAAGGGATCAACTACATTTTAACAGATATTTCAACAAAAAAGGTAGGAGAACAAAAGAAAGGGATATTAGGTGAAGTATCTATAACTTTCATTATGATTAATTCCAGAGGCTTTTCATGATGGTGGTTTGCCTGTCAATGAGATTAAACACTCAAAGCTCCACCTTTCTGCTTTGGATAGTGTTGTGCTAATCAGTCAGAGTTCACCTCTCTTCCTGCTTCATCTGCTTTTCATTTCCTTAAAATTGACCTACTGAGGGAAATATTATTCCCTTATTAAAGGCAGTAAATCAAATTAGGTTACTACTCAGCCTATTTGGGTGGTGCACTGCTATTCTGCTTTAAAGATAATTATGCATGGTCCAATCTTGAGTTCTAATTCCAAGTTTCGATTTTTAAAATGAAACCACATTTTCAAGTTCATTAAATAAGGGAAGGAGAAAGATCACCTCAATTTCATTATCCATAGAATCTGTAAACATATTAAAAATTTTCTTTCACTTGTTCTGTATATCTATGTGTATATCCTTGGCCAGATATTTAGGTTATACTGATAAAAACTCATGCTTTATTCCTCAGTTCAGTTCAGTCGCTCAGTCGCGTCTGACTCTTTGTGACCCATGAATCGCAGCACACCAGGCCTCCCTGTCCATCACCAACTCCCAGAGTTCACTCAAACTCATGTCCATTGAGTTGATAATGCCACCCAGCCGTCTCATCCTCTGTTATCCCTATCTCCTCTTGCCCCCAGTCCCTCCCAGCATCAGGGTCTTTGCAATGAGTTAATTCCTCACGTGAGGTGGTCAAAGTATTGGAGTTTCAACCTCAGCATCAGTGCTTCCAATGAACACCCAGGACTGATATCTTTTAGGATGGACTGGTTGGATCTCCTTCCAGTCCAAAGGATTCTCAAGAGTCTTCTCCAACATCACAGTTCAAAAACATCAATTCTTCAGTGCTCAGCTTTCTTCATAGTCCAACTCTCACATTCACACATGACAACTGGAAAAACCATAGACTTAACTAGACAGACCTTTGTTGACAAAGTAATATCTCTGCTTTTTAATACGCTGTCTAGGTTGGTCTGCCTTCCAAGGATTAAGTGTCTTTTAATTTAATGGCTGTAATCACCATCTGCAGTGATTTCAGTCCTCAAAAAGGCCACAATAAAAAGCACAAGTCAATAAAGTATGGTTTGTGGGGCAAATCCATCTCATGACCTCTTATTGTGAATAATATGATATTAGAACACATCCATGCCCATTCAGTAACACATCATCCCATGGCCATTTTTGTCCTCCAAGGATGAGCAGTTGTGACAGAGAACATTTGGCCTGGAAAGCCTAAAATATTTACTAACTGGCCTCTTATAGGAAACGATATCTGATCCTGGATAGGGAGGAAAAGAATTACATAGATAGTTAAAATTCAATAAGCCTAATTAAATATTTGTATTTGTTGGTAGTCTGATAACCCTTGGATTGCAAGGAAATCCAATCAGTTCATCCTAAAGGAGATCAGTCCTGGGTGTTCACTGGAAGGACTGATGCTGAAGCTGAAACTCCACTGCTTTGGCCACCTGATGCAGAGAGCTGACTCATTTAAAAAGACCCTTTTGCTGGGAAAGTTTGAAGGCAGGAGGAGAAGGGGACAACAGAGGATGAGATGGTTGGATGGCATCACTGACTCAATGGGCATGGGTTTAGGTGAACTTCAGGAATTGGTGATGGACAGGGAGGCCTGGCGTGCTGCAGTTCATGGGATCACAAAGAGTTGGACATGACTGAGTGACTGAACTGAACCGAACTGATTCTCTCATGTTACAGTGATAATTTCTTAAATTGTCTCCTTATAAACTACCTGTATTTGACTTCCTATCTCAGAGTTGATCTGCGGAAAACCTAAACAAAAACAGTTGGTGCTTGAGGTGGATTCCTAGCAAGCAAATTCTTGTGATTTCAATACTGGGCCCACTCTCTGGTCTGGCCATTAGTGGTAATAAATTAGGAAGTGAGCACTCTTAGCCTGTTAAGCATTTCAAGCACCAAGACACTCAAGTTTTGTGGATTTAGATGGAATAAAGGTAGAAAGGTTATATTGGGTTTGAGAAATGCTTGATAATGAAATTATAAGTAATATATTACTAATTATTATAAGTGATAAAGAGTGATGAGATAATTGGAAAATCCTAACTGAAATCTAAGTCCTAAAAGAAAATAATAATGTTGTAACCACACATTCTGGGAAACAAACTCACTCAGAAGGACAATGCAGATAGTGGAGTGCAGTTTATTACACTGGTGGGCCCAAGACAGAGTCTTCGCTTAGCCAAGGACCCCGACCACCTTTTTTTTTAACCTTATATACTCTAAGTGTATGTGCCCAAACCCACCTCCCCAAATTCCCTGAAACTAGTCTTAACAAAGGGAAAGAAAGATACAATCAAAGTTAACCTGTGATTCATATGCCTTAAGCCTGGGTAGTTAACAGTGGACAATTATTGGCCTGAGGTTATACTCCAATAAGTATAATAGAATTTATGATTCTACTTGGAGAAGACAATGGCATCCCACTCCAGTACTCTTGCCTGGAAACTCCTATGGACAGAGGAGCCTGGTAGGCTGCAGTCCATGGGTCGCTGAGTCAGACACGACTGAGCGACTTCACTTTCACTTTTCAGTTTCATGCATTGGAGAAGGAAATGGCAACCCACTCCAGTGTTCTTGCCTGGAGAACTCCAGGGACGGGGGGGCCTGGTGGGCTGCCATCTGTGGGGTCGCACAGAGTTGGACATGACTGAAGTGACTTAGCAGCAGCAGCATGATTCTACTTGGTTACAGAGATAATTATTCTTTTAGGCAATGGAGAGTCTAGGTCTGATTCCTGGGGCTCTTCCATCTAGGGGGTCTGTTTTTCCAGTTGGTATGTCGTTTCTATAGATATTGGGCATACAGCGAAAAATCCACAGTCCCACCCAAGATGGAGTCCTGCTTTCAAGATGGAGCCTTTTCTGTCTGTTTCCTCCTTCAATAACAGGTTTAAGCGGGCCACTCTCAAGTTAGAGAATGTTTATATCCTGTTTAAAGAGAGTTCCCTGTGACAAAAGAGCCACTTACAAAAGTGGCTTAATTTTCAGCCCTGGGAACATTTCATGCTAAAGTGTTCATTGTGATGGGAAAGAGGTGAGACCCTGAGACCTGAGGCTGGCACAACTGGGTAGACACTCTCAGAAACCTGAACTCACAGATACGCTCGATCCACACAGACACAGAAGTGGTCCCTGCAATGTATTATAGAATAGAGGCTTTCCTTTTATCTGAAAAAGATGTACAAATATCATCTGAAATGGATACATTATGCAAGGATGTTTGTCTTCCTCAATGTTTGCCTTTACTTGCCCAAATCACTAGACCAGTGGCTCTCAAACTGTTCTGAACAAAACATACAGATACCTGGACAGAGAGTTAAACATCTCAGTCCCCACTTCATGCCCCAGATTTCAATTTACTATATTAAAGTGAATTATAAATGTGCATTTTGACAAGCTCACCTATGATGATGCTTCAGTTCAAGGGTAATGTTGTATATTATACTATCCTACACCAATAACTTGGGTCAAGTCTCAACCTGGCTCCATAATTACTGACCTTCCTGTAGGAAGAGAGTATAAAAATGAATAAACAGAAACCTCAATTAAAATAGAGTCAGAATACAAGAAGTGGAAACTCTCACACACTATAGTGATGGCAGAGTTAACAGCCATAAAAAGAATTGTTTTGTTGCCTGGCAAAGTGCTCAGTGAGAACCTTTACAACTCAGTGAATGAAAAGCAGCTTTAATTCAAACTCTCAAATCTTTCTTTTTTTTTATTTTTTTTTATTTTTGTTTAATGCTTATTCAATTTCACAGTACTGTGTTGGTTCTGCCATACATTGACATGAATCAGCCACAGGTGTAGACGATCTCCCCATGTTAAAGCCCCCTCCCACCTCCCTTCCCTGCCCATCCCCCCGGTTCATCCCATACACTGGCCCCAAGCATCCTGTATCCTGTATTGAACATAGACTGGTGCTTCATCTCCCATATGATTGTATACTTTCAATGGACTCTCTATTTACAGTAGCTTACCTATCCCCTTTCTTTTCCCCTATATATGAGTCCTCTTTTCCTTATTACAACAGGACTTGCCAGTGACTCATCATGGTTGCACACTCTGAATTGCAATTCTTTGCTATTCCTCAATAAACTGATTTATTGCTGAAGAAATATTTGGGAGTCCATTTGTTTTAGGTCAACAAAAGAGAGTATTTACCAAAGGAATTGCAGAATACGGGTATAAACCTGTAGGCACCAGAAGAACGTGTCTGCAAATGGATCATGAAGGTCCTGGACCCAAGAAGTGCAGAGATTTTAAACTGTTTAAGGGAGAGTTTGGTGATGTTACTGAATTTGACCACTTTTTTTTTTTAACATTTCCCTCGTATTTGTTTTTATCATTTTTTGTGAAACATTTATATATAATTGCTATACAAAATCTGTACATAATTAATTATGCAGCACAACATATTTGGAGATTCATGTATTTATATGAAAATATCACCATAATGTATGTCATGAACAAATTAATTGCCTCCAAAAGTGTTTTGTCATCCTCTTTATTTATTATTATTGTTATTATTATACTATTTATGTGTGTGATAACACATATGCAGGGAAAGTACTTGGTTAAATTCAACACTTTTCATAATAAAAATGGAGAAGGCCGTGGCAACTCAGTACTCTTGCCTGGAGAATCCCAGGGACAGGGGAGCCTGGTGGGCTGCCATCTGTGGGGTCGCACAGAGTAGGACATGACTGAAGCGACTTAGCAGCAGCATCAGCATAAAAAAACTCTCAAAAAATTATGTGTGGAAGGAACTTGTACAATAAAGTCCCTATTTGAAAAGCCCATCATTATCATTCTACTCCATGGTGAAAAACTGGACTGGATTTTTTTTTACTCTGCTGCTGCTGCTGCTGCTAAGTCACTTCAGTCATATCTGACTCTGTGTGACCCCATAGATGACAGCCCACCAGGCTCCCTCGTCCCTGGGATTCTCCAGGCAAGAACACTGAGATCTACAAAAAAGCAAGAATGCTCACTTTTATCACTTCTATTCGACATTAAACATTATACTAAAATTCTAGCCAGAGCAGTTAGTCAAAAGAAAGAGGGGAAAAAAGGAAGAAAAAAATCATCCAAATTGAAAAATAAAAAGCAAAATTATCTGTTCTCAGATCACATGATCTTTTCACATAGAAAATTTCCAAGAATCCACAAACAGTAAAACAGTTAGAGCTAACACACAAATCCATTAAAGTTGAAGGATAGAAAATCAGCATAAAAAAATCAGTTGTGTTTCTATACATAAGCAAAGAATTATTCAAAAAGGAAATTAAGAAAACAATTCTGTTTATAAGAGCATCAGAAAGATGAAAAAAGGAAGAAAAAAATCATCCAAATTGAAAAATAAAAAGCAAAATTATCTGTTTTCAGATCACATGATCTTTTCACATAGAAAATTTCCAAGAATCCACAAACAGTAAAACAGTTAGAGCTAACACACAAATCCATTAAAGTTGAAGGATAGAAAATCAGCATAAAAAAATCAGTTGTGTTTCTATACATAAGCAAAGAATTATTCAAAAAGGAAATTAAGAAAACAATTCTGTTTATAAGAGCATCAGAAAGAATAAAACACTCAGAAATAAACCATGCTCATAGTGACTTAACTTCAGGAAGGTTTTTTTTTCCTTCTGTAAGCCCCTGACCTACCTTTTCTGTGAGTATTTACTAGTTGAAGAGCATTTGCTAGTTGAAAATTCATTCTGCGACCGTTTGAGATGTAAATCTTTTAAAAAGCTTCTTGCCAGGTTCTACAATCCTGGACTAGAAATATCTTTTCCAAGGGCTTGGGAGCCACCCCTTTGACATGTAATCACGAAGGACGATACTGTCTCTTTCTTTTTTATCTTTTTGAAGTTTTATTCTCAGTTTTCAAATGTGCAACACAGTATTGTTAACTATATAGCCACCATATTGTACATTAGATCCCTATAACTTATAAAGTTTGTGCCTTTGGATAGAATGTCCCTTGTCTGCAGTCACTATGGAAGGGTAGAAATCTAATGTCCTTTAACAGACATCTTACTCTAAGGCATAAAATTACCTGCCTGTTTCTATGAGAAAATTTAATATTACCTGTGAGCATCTTTACCAGCAGCAAAAAAAAGAGTATAATGGCTGATATTGCTCATGTCATCCAAAGTAGGAAGTACATTATTTGTGTGTGTGTGTTCACTTGTTTTCTATTGCTGTTGTAACAAATTACCATAAAGTTATTTGTTTAAAACAACATAAGCATGTTAACTCACAGCTCCTAGTTAGAAGTTCTAGTGGACTGACTGTTGCTGGTTACACAAGGTCAAGGTCAGGTCTTGGCTGGCCTGGACTGAAAGGGAAAATCTGCTTTCAAGATCATTCAGGTTGTTTGCAGAATTCTTGCAGCTTTTTTCTGGCTGAGATCCTTCCTGGCTATTATCCAGGAGATTCTCAGTTCTTTACAACCATCTGCATTCCTGGGGGCTTTGCCCTCCCTGTCTTCAAATCTGAAGGACATTTTGTTCTTCTCATATTTTGAGTCTCTCTAACTTTTCTTCCATCTAAGTTCTTTTGGTCCAGCTGAAGATACTTCTCTGCTTTTAAGAACCCTTGTTTTTAGTTTGGGCCTCAACATTTATTCAAGGTTAAACTTATTTTATGATCTTCTACCTAGACTAGACTGCAAAGTTTCTCTTCCCAACTAATATGATGTATTCATGGAGCAGCCACCTCTCAGGGGCCATTCTGCCACAATGTGGATAAAATTTATCAAAAGATGAATGAAATCTTTTCAAATGTGACTTCAGTGATGTCACAGTGATCTAAGAATTCCTGTCCTCAGCATCCCTCACGTTATTTATGCAAACCACATTTCCTTTGGCAAGTATGACTTTCTAAACAATCTGATTTCATGACTCTAAAATGTTTGATTAATGTAAATGTAGCTTAGTGTTTTTAAAAAGTGTAGATGTATGGCAGACATACTTTTTAGGCAACGATCTTGAAATTCTACTTTCTCCAACTAACTTTTTGATAGAAGATAGAATTAGGTGCTTTTCTTTAAGTCTCTGATAAGTACCTGGAATTGTGGTAATTCTGTATTGTATATTGATATATCTGTCATTTTTTCAAATTAAGTAAATGAAAAAATAGGCAAATTAAACTTGAAATTTGAATTATTTTTGTCTTCTTTTGTCAAGAGAATTATGTAGGTAGTTCTGCTCAAATACCAGGTGAACTAAAAACAATGTTTTCCATATTTAAATTGGTTGCATTATTTATGTACCTAAAGTGCTTGAAAATCAGCTAATATTTTCCTTGAAATGATAAAGATACCTCATTTTCATTCTTTCTAAATGTACTTTAGCTGCTGAGAAAATTTAGTATGCTGTGTGATATTTCTGGCCTTTTAGCAAATCAGACATTTCCTGAAAGTAATGATAATCCCTACCCAGCAGGTATTTCTAACTGAATACAAACAAAATTAACTGTGTGCAAATGTTCATATAATTATGGCTTGACATGATGTGAGATAAGACACTCTGTTTTCCTTATTATCACTGGGCAGATTGCAGACTAATTTACTGATTCTAAAGACATAAACCACTAAGGTTTGAAGCACAAAACCCAACTAAATAAATGTTTGAAGCATACTGTTACATGTTTTAAAGGAAATCTTTATTTTTGTATTTTCATTTTCTTTCAAGTACTAATAATGGGTCTTGAAATGTTTCCTCTATTAAAAAAATCTGTATTATCATCTATATTTTCCTAGTCTAGTTATTTTAAACATAATAATAAACAGGGAATCCGTTGGTGGTCCAGTGTTTAGGACTCCAGGCTTTCATTGCCAAGAGCCCAAGTTCATTCCCTGGTCAGGGAACTAAAACCTCTCAAGTCATGTCGTGCAGCCATTGTTATCAAAACAATGTCTTAATTACATATCCATTGAGTTGGTGATTCTATCTAACCATCTCATTTCCATTGCAGCCCACTTTTCTTTTTTCCTTCATTCTTTCCCAATATCAGTCTTTTCCAGTGAGCCAGCTTCTACACTCCTAAATAAAATGTCTGTTTACAAAAATTCTCACTCAAAATTTTAGCCTTACTCTTGCTTCATGGTTATTTTTCTAAATCTAAAATAAGAAATAAGTACTAAATGAATAAATACTAACAAATACTATTTATAAATAAAAATAATTATAAAACATATCCAGCTTCTACTCCTTAATATTCTTAATAGTAACCAAAGGTCTATATTTTGGTGGAAATGTGACTAAGCACACATGAATGAGAAATGAACACATTAGAACTATAAATCACATCTGCAAGTAATGTTGTTCCATTGCAGTTGCTCCCACCAAAGCAATGTGGGACCAGAGGCATCATTTGACCCAGTTTTCTGAAGATGTGTATAAGAGACAGTATATATACTTTTTCAGTATTTTCTGTTACTCGTTACTTGTAGAATAAACTTGAAAGTAAAGGCGATTGTTACCATGATTTATTGATTCTATTTGAAAAGTAGCTGCAAAGAGTCAGACACAACTGAGCAACTGAGCACACACCCAAACTGCAAAGTCTTTCCAACACTTATCAGCTACAAGAATAAATTAATGCTGACTATTAAACTCCTGTAACTCCATGTCTCAAACACCACACAAGCTACAATCTATTACTCATAACTAGATAATTCTAGTGTAGAGTATTTATGAATCAAATGCTTGTATTTTATAAAATAAATGGTGGAAAAGTCCAGAAATGGTAATTCAAACGTTAGAATCTCATCTCAGCCACTGACAAATGGCCTTAATTTTTCCTTTCCTCACTGCATATAATAAAAGTATCCTTCAGAAAACTGGGTCAAATGATGCCTCTGGTCCCACATTGCTTTGGTGGGAGCAACTGCAATGGAACAACATTACTTGCAGATGTGATTTATAGTTCTAATGTGTTCATTTCTCATTCATGTGTGCTTAGTCACATTTCCACCAAAATATAGACCTTTGGTTACTATTAAGAATATTAAGGAGTAGAAGCTGGATATGTTTTATAATTATTTTTATTTATAAATAGTATTTGTTAGTATTTATTCATTTAGTACTTATTTCTTATTTTAGATTTAGAAAAATAACCATGAAGCAAGAGTAAGGCTAAAATTTTGAGTGAGAATTTTTGTAAACAGACATTTTATTTAGGAGTGTAGAAGCTGGCTCACTGGAAAAGACTGATATTGGGAAAGAATGAAGGAAAAAAGAAAAGTGGGCTGCAATGGAAATGAGATGGTTAGATAGAATCACCAACTCAATGGATATGTAATTAAGCAAACTCTGTGAGACTGTATAAGACAGGGGAGCCTGGTGTGCTGCAGTTCATCGGGTCACAAAGAGCTGGACAGGGTTAGCAACAGAACACCAAGCAGAAGCCAACACTGGGCTTAAGTTAAAGATCCTATTTGGGTTATCTGATTTGAATATGAAGAAGACACACTGGTCAACACTGTCATTTACCTGATTGCCTCTCCACAGTTCCCAGATTCACATCCACAAGGGTCACTTGGTTAAATTTGTGACATATGCCTCCATTAACAATTTAAGAAGGGTAAATGATTAAAGCTTTGGATTTAGCAAATCAATACAATGAGACATACTTTAAAGTAAACTGGATATAATTAGCTCGTTGAAATACATTATATATATATATACACACATAATATACATTCATAACAACATAGTATACACATCCATATATTATTACCAAATAGTGTGGAACCACATTCCAATTCCTTTTCATTGACACATTCAGGTACCTCTTTGGCCATATTAAAAAGAAAAGAAAAAAAAAAACTCCCATATACAATATTGTAAAGTAATTAACCTCCAATTAAAATAAATAAATTTATTAAAAAAAAATTTTCCCTTTCATCATTTACCCATTACTCTCATTTGCACTCTTACCCTGGCTCCGAGATTATGCTGATCCTGTGATTACTGTCAGATTAATTAAATCTTTATCTCAAAGTTTTTTTTTTTCTTAAGTTGTGCAGTTTTCACACCACCTACAATGTTTAGAACGTTTATTCTACAAAGCAAGAAAGATTCATGTCTATTTATCTTGATTTAACACTTTCTGTCTCTATGGTACTGAATAAACTCATAAAAATGCAGGATTTTAAAGATATGATATGAATCCACTCTTTTAAAGACTGCCTGCCAAAATGACATTTTCTTTAACATTTTTTTTTTTTTTTTTAGGATGGATATAGGATACAAATCTCCCTGATTTTAAATGGAAAAAATAACTTTAGATTCAATGATACCTGAAAGAGGTCCTTAAATTTATGGTTTCTAAACTCAAAATTCATTGAGACGTCTCTGGTGTTTCAATATATAGCAATTTCTGAGCCAAATAAAAGCATTAAGACAGATATCTCTGGTATATTGGCAGTGGTGTTGGAGAGAAGGGGAGAAGATCTCACTTATTTTCCATTTAACTTCCTCCAAACCTCTAATTTAAGAAAGACTGTCAATGAAAGTGATCTCATCCTCAAATCAGTATTTGATAACTAATGTATGTACATAGATCCCTTCAGTTCCTCTCAGCAAAATAAATTATAAATGTGCCCAGTTTGTCAGCTGGTGATAATTAGGAGAAAATATAGTGGAACTCAGCCATATCAGTTAGTCTTAGAAAATCTACTACTTACAGTGGGAGGTAGATATGTAGTCACATAAATATGGTGACATTATCATCACACTTTGGTGGTATTTGCAAAGTGTTACAGTAATGTATGAGGAAGTTTTATATTTCATCTTAGGAACTGAGGATATATTAGTGTTAGTTTTTGAACAATGACCACAAAGTTTCCAGCTGGGTTGGCAAAGGCAATGCAGGAAATAGAAACTGTACTGTCAGAGAGCTTTACCAAAGCACAGATCTTTGTGGAAAATGTTGTAACTTCAGACTCAGATCTGTTTGTACACCTGAACAAAGAGTTTTTAATGAGAGGGATAGATCCCCCGGAGAAGGAAATGGCAACCCACTCCAGTATTCTTGCCTGGAAAATCCCGTGGGCGGAGGAATCTGGTAGTCTATAGTCCATGGGGTCTCAAAGAGTTGGACATGATTGAGTGACATTACTATATTAGGAATCTTGAATTGGAAGGTACGTTATTTGGATTAGAATGATAAGGATAACGAACACGTGAACTTGAGCAAACATGTGGAGGAAAAAGTTAAGTATATGAGAATCTGCCTACAACGTAGGAGACTTGGGTTCAACCCCTGGGTCAGGCTACTCACTCCAGTATTCTTACCTGCAGAATTCTATGGACAGAGGAAGCTACAGTCTGTTTTATGGACAGGTTTACCACAGTCCATAGCGTTGCAAAGAGTCGTACACAACTGAGCAACTAACATACATATGCACAGACATATACACTTCTTTGTTATGTAAGATTTCAAGATTCTTTTGATAATGGGCCACAGAACACTGACACTTGCATAGTTGAAAAGCAGAGTCTGTACTAACAGCTCAGAAAGAGAATAAGGCCACACAGAAAGTACTGTCTGAGCACAGGGAAAGACCAAACAGGGGCTGTAGGCAACTGCTCACCTTTGGCACATAGAATGAGGTTAGCCAGGTTTCTCGAGCTCCTGGTGAGTTTCCTAGTTTGAATAGATCCATGACATAGGGGTTGTCCCCAGTTGTTTGGAACCTAACTGTGGGAAGATTAGAGCAAATGCACCTAGTGGCCCAAAATATTAGAGCTGAATAAGAGATGCAGCTGGGCTGTGGAATTAATAGGCTGTTTGAGGACTAGTTACACCAGCTCCAAACAAGGTCAAGAGAGCATTTAAAATAAAAGTTAAAAACCTGTACTATACTCTTTGTAAATATTTCCCATCAAGTCTACATCTTTTTTCTCTTCTATGTCCAAATTTCTGCAGTTCTCCTTACTGGAAAATGAAAAATATATGTATATGTTTTACCCAAAGTTTAGAAAATTCATGCTGCCATGAAGAAGAAAATATAACACTGAAGTTATAATCCCCCAAATATATCCTATTCAAAATTTTCTATGTATCTTTTGTTTTCTTCTATAATATAAAAATTTCTTTGTATTTTACATAATTCCATGGCTCTACCCCAACTACCATAAGGTTTTATAATTTAATTTTATCATGTGATGATATAGCTTGAATGTCTTTTCATATCTACCCATGTTATATTTCTACATCATTTTAATAGATATTTAATATATGAATGGGGCTTCCCTCATAGTTCAATTGGTAAAGAACCTGCAATCACTGCAGATGGTGACTACAGCCATGAAAGAAAAAGACACTTTCTCTTTGGAAGAAAAGCTATGACAGACTTAGCATATTAAAAAACAGAGACATTGCTATGCCTACAAAGGTCCATCTAGTCAAAGCTATGGTTTTTCCAGTAGTAATGTTTGGATGTGAGAGTTGGACTAGAAAGAAAGCTGAGCACCAAAGAACTGATGCTTTTGAATTGCGGTATTGGAGAAGACTCTTGAGAGTCCCTTAGACTGCCAGGAGGTCACACCAGTCAATCCTAAAGGAAATAAACCCTGAATATTCATTGGAAGGACTGATACTGAAGCTGCAATTCCAGTACTTTGGGCATCTGATATGAAGAACTGACTCACTGGAAAAGACTTGATCCTGTAAAACATTGAAGGCAGGAAGACAAGGGAATGACAGAAGATGAGACAGTTGGATGGCATCACCGACCTGATGGAGATGATTTGAGCAATCTCCAGGAGTTGGTGATGGACAGGAAAGCCTAATCTGCTGCAGTCCCTGGGGTCTCAAAGAATTGGACACAACTGAGTTGACTGATCAATTGTCCTTATCATCATTTACCCATTATTCTCATTTTTCTCATTTGCATTCTCAGAGATTATGCTGATCCTGTATATTATTATCAGATTAATTAAATCTTTATCTCAATTTTTTCTTAAGTTGTGCAGTTTTCACACCACCTACAATGTTTACAATGTCCATTCTACAAAGCAAGAAAGATTCATGTCTATTTCTCTTGATCTAACACTTTCTGTCTCTATGGTACTGAATAAACTCATAAAAATGCAGGATTTTAAAGATATGATTCTTTTCAAATATGAATCCATTCTTCTAAAGACTGCCAAAATGACATTTTCTTTAGCATTTTTTCCCCATATAGATATAGAATATAAATCTCCTTGATTTTAAATGGAAAAAAATAACTTTAGGTTAGTTATACCTGAAAGAGGTCCTTAAATTTATGGTTTCTAGACTCAAAATCCATCGAGATGTCTCTGGTGTTTCAATATTTAATAATTTCTAACCCACATAAAAGTGCTAAGACAGATACCTCTAGTATATTGCCAGTGGTACTGGGGAGAAGGGGATAAGATCTCGCTTATTTTCCATTTAATTTCCTACAAACCTCTAATTTAAGAAAGACTATCAATGAAAGTGATCTCATCCTCAAATCAGTATTTGGTAACTAATGTATGTACATAGATCCCTTCAGTTCATCTCAGCAAAACAAATTATGAGTGTGCCCAGTTTGTCAAGTGGTGATAGTATGGAGCAGAGAAGGCAATGTCACCCCACTCCAGTACTCTTGCCTGGAAAATCCCATGGACAGAGGAGCCTGGTAGGCTGCAGACCATGGGGGCGCTACTAGTCCGACATGACTGAGCGACTTCACTTTCACTTTTCACTTTCATGCACTGGAGAAGGAAATGGCAACCCACTCCAGTGTTCTTGCCTAGAGAATCCCAGGGATGGGGGAGTATGGTGGGCTACCGTCTATGGGGTTGCACAGAGTCGGACACAACTGAAGCGACTTAGCAGCAGCAGATAGTATGGAGAAAATATAGTGGAATTGAGCAATACCAATTATTCTTAGAAAGTCTACTTACAGAGGGAGATTGACATGTAGTCGCATAAATATGGCAACATTATCGTCACATTATGGTGGTATTTACAAAGTGTTGCAGTAATACGTGAGGAACGTTTACATTTTATCTTAGGAGCAGAGGACATGTTAATGTTGGTTTTTGAACAATGATCACAAAGTTTCTGGGTGGGTTGGCAAAGGCAATGCAGGAATTAGAAACTGTACTGTCAAAAAGGTTTACCAAGGCACAGATCTTTGTGAAAATTGGTGTGATTTCAGACTCAGAAATGTTTGTTCACCTTAACAAAGAGTTTTTAATGACAGGCATATTAGGAATCTTGAATTGGAAGATACATTACTGGATTAGAATGGTAAGGATAATGAATACTTGAACTAGAGCAGATGCGTATAGGAAAAAATTAAGTATATGTATGCGTATACATTTATGCATGGACATATACACCTCTTTGTTTCATAAGATTTCAAGATTCTTTTGATGGTGGGACACAATACACTGATACTTGCATACATGAAAAGCAGAAGCCTGTATTATTTGTAGCTCAGAAGGAGAGAAGGCTATCACTCAGGGCCACACAGGAAGTAATGCCTGGGCACAGGGAAAGAGCGAACTGGGGCTGTAGGAGGCAGCTCGCCTGTGACACATAGAATGAGATTAGCCCTGTTTCTTGACTTCCTGGTGGGCTTCCTAATTTGAATAGGTTCATGGGTTCCATAACATAGGAGCTGTCCCCAGTTGTTTGGAACCTGACCCTGGGAAGATTAGAGCAAGTGGATATAGAGGCCCAAAATCTTAGAGCTGAATAAGAGAAGTGGTTAAAGTGTGGATTAAATTAATAGGCTGTTTGAGGAGGACCAGTTAGAATAGCATTTAAAATAAAAGTTAAATGCTAAAAAAAAAAAGTAAAAAACCTAAAACGTAAAAGTTAAAATAAAAGTGTTATACTCCTTCAATATTTACCACCTCATGTACATGTACATCTTTTTTTTTTCTCTCCTCTCTTTCCAGATTTCTACAGTTAGCTTTTCATTTAGAACAGTGTGCAAGCAACATTTCTAAAATTCTGGTATTAAGAAACTGAAAACAGTATTTAGTTTATTTAAATTTACAGATACTTTGCCAACTAAGATCCATCTAGTCAAGGCTATAGTTTTTTCTGTGGTCATGTATGGATGTGAGAGTTGGACTGTGAAGAAGGCTGAGAGCTGAAGAATTGATGCATTTGAACTGTGGTGTTGGAGAAGACTCTTGAGAGTCCCTTGGACTGCAAGGAGATCCAACCAGTCCATTCTGAAGATCAGCCCTGGGATTTCTTTGGAAGGAATGATGCTAGAACTGAAACTCCAGTACTTTGGCCACTTCATGCAAAGAGCTGACTCATTGGAAAAGACTCTGATGCTGGGAGGGGTTGGGGGCAGGAGGAGAAGGGGGCGATAGAGGATGAGATGGCTGGATGGCATCACTGACTTGATGGATGTGAATCTGAGTGAACCCTGGGAGTTGGTGATGGACAGGGAGGCCTGGCGTGCTGCGATTCATGGGGTCACAAAGAGTCGGACACAACTGAGCAACTGAACTGAACTGATACTCATTAAATCATATTTAATAACTTTATTTTTCATAGGGCTTCCCTGAAAGCTCAGTTGGGAAATAATAATTCTGCAGAAAACCCTAGTCCAATTCCTGGAAGATCCATTGGAGAAGGAAATGGCAGCCCACTCCAGTATTCTTGCCTGGAGAATTCCATGGACAGAAGAGCCTGGTGGGCTACAGTCCCTGGGGTCACAAAGAGTCAGACACGACTGAGTGACTAACACTTCCTTTTCAATTTATCATGTGATGATAAATCATTAATATCTTTTCATATCTACCCATGTTATATTTATACATAATTTTAATAGATGTTTAATATATGAATGTGTCATGATTTATAAAATCTTATTTTGTAAATTGCAAGCATTTTTGAATATATTTATTTACATAAATGCCTGAGTATACGTTAAAATCGTTTCTGTTTAAAAATGAACCATTGATTTGAAGAATGTGACTTATTTTAACATTTTTTGCATGTTTTACCATATTTACAGGGCTTCCCCAGTGGTTCACTGGTAAAGAATTTGCCTATAAAGTAGAAGACATAAGAGAAAGTGAAGGTGCAAGTCGCTAGCCCTGTCTGACTCTTGGCAACCCCATGGATTATAGAGTCCATAGAATTTTCCAGGCCAGAATGCTGGAGTGGGTAGCCTTTCCCTTCTCCACTAGATCTTCCCAAGCCAGGGAACAAATCCAGGTCCCCTGCATTGCAGGTGATTTCTTTAATACCTGAGCCACAAAGGAAGCCCAAGAATCCTAGAGTGGGTAGCCTATACCTTCTCTAGCAGATCTTCCTGACCAATGAATCAAATCAGGTTCTCATTCTTTGCAAGCTGATTCTTTACCAACTGAGCTATCAGGGAACACAGGTTAATTTCCTGGGTGGGGTAGATCCCCTGGAAGAGAGCATGGTGACCCACTCTAGTATTCTTGCCTGGAGAATCCCATGGACAGAGAAGACTGGCAGGGTATAGTCCCCAGGGTCACAAAGAGTCAGACATGACTAAAGTGACTTAACACACATGCATACACCATATTTACATCCAAAATAGACTATCACATTTGTTACAAGTTCTCCAACTTGAGAATATATTTTTAATATTTCCAGTTGAACACATGCCAGATGTGACCTGATTTAGTTCTTTGGTTCATTGGCTACGAACTAGGTTGAACTCTGTCTATAATTTATTGCAGTTTTGTTTTCATTCCAGGCTATTTATTTTCCTAATGATTAACTAATCCTTCTCAATATACCAATCAAGCAACTCATTCTACTGGTTTGATATAGCACTTTGTTTACTTGCTAATCACATACTTGTAATTGAACATTTCTGAACTTAACATTTCATACTGACCTGGCTTTTTAACCATGATTTTCTGTCTTACTATTTTTAAAATTACAGCTTTTTAATGGATTTAGATATCTAGCTTTTAATCTAGGCTTATATCACCATTCCCTCTTTCATTTTGTACATTGAAATAAGTATTGGCCTAGTCCTCTAGAAAGCAAAGCTTGAAATAAGGCAAATGTGATGACATTAGATTTCAGGAGTACAAACTCCCTAGTAGGGTAGGGCAATAATTGTGATGAAAAGGGGGTGGTGAGAAATGGAAAGGCGTGAGTGAGACAACACAATGTGTTTAGCAAGAAGACTGAAAGAACCCACCAGATCTTTGGGCGGGCATGTTTACTGATCATTTGTGTCTCAACTGTATCTGTGGGATTTTCATTTATAAAAGTAGTTGATTAATGACACAGAGGTCAAGACCATGGAACAAGAAGTTATTACTTACATTTTTCTTTTTTCCCAAGAGAAGGGTACATGCCATAACATTCAAGTCTACATAGGAAAGAATCAAATTTGGGTCAGGAGACAGGAGGCAGTGAAAGCACAGGACATAGACTTAATTGTGGAAAAGGCATGACAGGATGTTATAAACATTTAGGACTGGCTAGTTTGATAACTTCTGTGGGCTCTAGAGTTTAGGGTCTGGCTTCTAGTTGACTTGTATATCACCCCCAATTGATTCAAGTAAACAGGAATATGGCTTGATGTATAAAAGATATGCAGATTCCATATATATGTGTTCATATACTGTATTGGTATTTTTCTTACTGGCTTACTTCACTCTGTATAATCGGCTCCAGTTTTATCCACCTCATTAGAACAGATTCAAAAGCATTCTTTTTAATTTCTGAGTATACTCCATTGTGTATATG